>BRDA01009037.1:50207-105019 GCA_036984385.1 Crenuchus spilurus
CTCTCTCTCTCTCTCTCTCTCTCTCTCTCTCTCTCTCTCTCTCTCAGGCTCTGTAGAGTCTCTCCCTGTCTCTCTCTCTCAGGATCTGTAGAGTCTCTCCCTGTCTCTCTCAGGCTCTGTAGAGTCTCTCCCTGTCTCTCTCTCTCTCTCTCAGGATCTGTAGAGCCTCTCCCTGTCTCTCTCTCAGGCTTTGTAAAATCTCTCCCTGTCTCTCTCTCAGGCTCTACAGAGTCTCTCCCTGTCTCTCTCAGGCTATGAAGAGCCTCTCGAAGTCTTTCTCAGGCTCTGTAAAGTCTCTCCATCTCTCTCTCAGGCTCTGTAGCATCTCGCCATGTCTCGCTCTCAGGCTCTGTAGTCTCTCCCTGTCTCTCTCTCTCTCTCAGGCTGTGAAGAGTCTCTCCATTTCTCTCTCTCTCAGTCTCAGTAGAGTCTTTATCTGTCTCTCTCTGTCTCAGTAGTCTCTATCTGTCTCAGTAGAGTCTCTATCTGTCTCTCTCTGTCTCAGTAGTCTCTATCTGTCTCAGTAGAGTCTCTACCTGTCTCTCTCTCTCTCAGTAGAGTCTCTATCTGTCTCAGTAGAGTCTCTCCCTTTCTCAGTAGAGTCTCTCCCTGTCTCTCTCAGGCTATGAAGAGCCTCTCAAAGTCTTACTCAGGCTCTGTAAAGTCTCTCCATCTCTCTCTCAGGCTCTGTAGCATCTCGCCATGTCTCGCTCTCAGGCTCTGTAGTCTCTCCCTGTCTCTCTCTCTTTCTCAGGCTCTGAAGAGTCTCTCCCTGTCTCTCTCTCTCTCTCTCAGGCTCTGAAGAGTCTCTCCATGTCTCTCTCTCAGTCTCAGTAAAGTCTCTATCTGTCTCTCTCTGTCTCAGTAGACTCTATCTGTCTCAGTAGAGTCTCTATCTGTCTCTCTCTGTCTCAGTAGACTCTATCTGTCTCAGTAGAGTCTCTATCTGTCTCTCTCTGTCTCAGTAGTCTCTATCTGTCTCAGTAGAGTCTCTCCCTGTCTCTCTCTCTCTCTCAGTAGAGTCTCTATCTGTCTCAGTAGAGTCTCTATCTGTCTCAGTAGAGTCTTTCCCTGTCTCTCTCTCTCAGTAGAGTCTCTATCTGTCTCAGTAGAGTCTCTCCCTGTCTCAGTAGAGTCTCTTCCTGTCTCAGTAGAGTCTCTATCTGTCTCTGTAGAGTCTCTATCTGTCTCTGTTGAGTCTCTCTTGGTCTCTGTCTCTCTGTCTGTGGATGAAATGGAGAAGAGGTGATTGAATCCTGAGTGTATTTTCTGGGCACCGTTTGTTAGCGCTGCCATTTCTTTTTGTCCCCACTGTCTTTCACTGAGTCTGTCTTTCGGTTCCCCCCCCACCCCTCCTTTCTCCCTCTTTGTAGCGGGGTGTAAGATTTGGCATTAGAGAATTTTGCTAAGGAACAGAAATCTGAGGAATGGCCTCATTTCACCGTTTCCCTGAAATCTGGTTAGCTTTGCTATGGCTGCAACTGTGTCCAACGCATTTACAGGCTGGAAAATCCTGCAGAAAGGAAAGAGAATGAAATATTACCAGCAAACCAATTTCATCATTTTCATTACTACATATTGAAAAGGGAAGAAAAGGGTTTGAGTGTTCGGTTGGGGTGGGGGTGGGGGGACCAGAGGGGGGTCGTCACAAAAAAGAAACGTAAAATCAGACACAGAGAGCCGTTCAGTATCGGTAAGTGTGTTTTTCTCTCATCACATTGCTAAGCATCTGTGTATCGGGACAGCTTTTCCCGCCTGCCGCTGGAACTGAGGCTTCAGCGCGCACATTTGATATGGAATTGATGGTGGCTGTTGTCGTATGGGGAGGGGGCAGAGCAGAGAGACAAGGCTTTCCGCCATCTGTCTCTTCCAGTTATTTTACTGCCTCTGACTTGATCCCCTGAGTTAGCCAAAGCTAATTACCTTGGACAAACCATATCCATATCTAAACACTCGCAGCAGATTGCTTTCCATTATTGGCATGCCAGACAGGCGCGAGAGCTCCCGTCAACACAGTGAGAGCAACAAAAAAAACACAAACGGCCAAATCTTGATCCCACACATCCAGATGCCACAACGAATAGCCGCTGTAAAGGACTGCCATCACATTTTGCATCCAAAAACACAAGAAGTAGCTGTGATTTTAGCATCACAAACATACAAAAACTACTAAATGGCAACAGTGTTCTCACTGTACTTCCATATTCAGGGCACCGCTTTGAGAAATTCCACCAGCCAACTGGATAAAGCAACAGTCTATGAGTGAACTAGCCCAGGAACTTCAGCGTATTTAACATCACAATGTGCTCCTGCAGCTCAGCTTTCTCCAGCCTGCATAGCAGAGATGCTGCTGCATTCAACACATTAGCAGTTATAAGGAGCTTTCTGCTGCTGTAAAAGCTGAGCTTACTAACCACCCAACACTCTAACCCAACACACAACTCAACATACTAACCTAACAGTCACTAACCCAACACAAAACATTCCCAAAATATATAAACTTAACCCACTAACCTAATACCAACATTCTAACCCAACACACAAAAACCCCCACACACATCAACACAACACACTAACTTAATACTGACTAAAACAACACTCTAACCCAACACACAACTCAACATACTAACCTAACAGTCACTAACCCAACACAAAACATTCCCAAAATATATAAACTTAACCCACTAACCTAATACCAACATTCTAACCCAACACACAAAACCCCCCACACACATCAACACAACACACTAACTTAATACTGACTAAAACAACACTCTAACCCAACACACAACTCAACACATGCCAAGTCAATATACTAACCTAACACCCACTAACCCAACACTCTAACCCAACACATAAAAACAACAACATACATACCTAATACTCACTAAGACAACACTCTAACCCAACACACAAGTCAACACATGCCATCTCAACATACTAACCTAACACCCACTAACCCAACACTCTAACCCAACACACAACAACCACAACATACCTACCTAATACTCACTAAGACAACACTCTAACCCAACACACAAGTCAACACATGCCATCTCAACATACTAACCTAACACCCACTAACCCAACACTCTAACCCAACACACAACAACCACAACACACACACCTAATACTCACTAAGACAACACTCTAACCCAACACATATCAACTTAACCCACTAACATAATACACACTTACTCAACATTCTAACCCAACACACAAAAAACCCCACACACATCAACACAGCACACTAAACTAATACTCACTAAGACAACACTCTAACCCAACACACAACTCAACACATGTTATCTCAACATACTAACACCCACTAACCCAACACTTTAACCCAACACACAACAACCACAAAACACACATCTAATACTCACTAAGATAACACTCTAACCCAACACACAACTCAACACATACCAACTCAACATACTAACCTAACACCCACTAACCCAACACTCTAACCCAACACAGAACAACCACAACACACATGAACTTAACCCACTAACCTAATACTCAATAAGACAACACTCTAACCCAACACACATCAACTTAACCCACTAACCTAATACCCACTAACTCAACATTCTAACCCAACACACAACAACCCCCACACACATCAACACAACACAGTAATCTAATATACACTAAATCAACACTCTAACAACACACAACTCAACGTATGCTAACTCAACATACTAACATAACAGCCACAAACCCAACACTCTAACTCAAAACACAACAACCACAACACACATGAACTCAAAAAATGAACCTAATACACTTTACATGAGAAAAGAGGAGGGCAGATGTGGTGGTCAGTGATGGAGTTGGTAAGTAATGTAGTGTGTGGGGGTTCGTGTCAGACACACTGCTCTTCTTTGTGAGATCCTTTATTAAATAACTAATGTCTAATGGGGACATGTGACGACGGACTGATTTGTGGGAAGAATTTACTGGAGACCCCCTCAATTTAGCAATTAGCAGGACAGAGCGCTCATTCAGCACACAGTAGTAAATCTCTTTTCTCCACTGCCTTTTCCACGCGACCAAACACACTGTAGGAGCCCAATTATCACACAATAGGAGCAGAGAAGATATACAGTACTGTTGCAAAGTTGCAATAAATGCTGCTAATTTATTCAATAATAAGTTGCAGAATGTCAAAATAACTATACAGACAACAATGGAATATTATTATATTATTACCTCAACAATCTGTACAACTCAAGGTTTTGGGGAACACCAAGAATTTATTAAATGATGAATTCTAGTTATTGTCCAAAAAGTAAAATATTGTAAATTAAGTAAAATATTGTTCATTTTTGATCATTATTTAATTTCAAAATGTAAACAGTCATATATTTTATATTCATTACATATAAAGTGACATATTCCAAGCATTTTTGTTGACACTGATTGAATAGTAATTTACCCAAAGTTCCTATACCCTATAAAGGTGATGCGAGGTACCATCATAGATAGGAATTAGGTTCTAAATGCATTTGCAACAAAACCGGCTTCATATTCATATTCATAACAGTGATTCCAAATCCCAGGACTATACTCTGAGTCTCAGTAATGACTTTCTCTATGCCTGTACCATCACATATACATGTATATTCTTATGATGACATAATGTGGAGTTTATTAGGCATTATAATACATGTGCATGCTGGGGGCAGTATATCAGTTAGGGGTTGGGGTGGGGGGGGTCAGGGCAGGAATCTAATGGCTCATTTTCAGCAGCGCAGCCTCCAAGGTTAGATCCAGTGCTGAGGTTAGTCCAGGCGGAAATTGAGAAACGGCAGGATGGGAACTGAATGATAAAACGCGTCTGGCAGCCGCACGCTACTAGCATCCACTGCAGCCAACAAGAGAGACGGGGAGGGAAAAAAAATGACACATTATTTTCTGTCAAACTTCAGGTGGGCGAGAGAGGAAAAATGGCTCCTTTTCTTCTGCCGGAGCCACCTGTAAGGTAGTGAAGGAGAAGTGAAACGCTTCCATCATCACCTGCCATGCCACCTCCTAGGGGTGGGCAATATGATGATATGTTAGCGCCTTTGTGATAAATTACATCACACTGCACTTTCTGAGAATATCAAGGCTATCATCAGTACCTGTAGAACACTGAACAACTTCATGTTTCATACAAAAGACTTTAGAGCATTTACAGCGAGCCTGTAAACAACAAAAGGCAGAGAACACTAACTGCATCGTAACGTTGCTGATGGGAGTCCATTTATATCATTATCTTACTTTATTTCAACATTTTTGAGCAGTCGTGTAACAACCTCTCAGCTCCCTCTAGCAGTTACTTTTCACAGTAAATCAGTGTGTAGAGAAGTATTAGGTGATGTTTTTTAATGAAAATGAGCTATTTTGGGTGACTATTGTTTTTCTGTTTGTTAAACACATTAGACTCGCTGCTCCAGTTCTATTACAACTCAGAATGTGTTTTGACTATCTGAGCACATACTAAATAGAGAAATATATAAATATTAGGGAAATTTGGCAAACAAAATTATTCAGAAGAAAATTGAAGAAGAAAGAATAAACTTTCAGCGTTCAGCCGAATAAGTGAAAAGACGGAATAATTTATACCAAACAATGATGTTTTTTTAATGACACTGTCACCTTTTTGACACTTAGAATTGTGCTTTTCTTTACAGTTACCAAAACACAACTGCAGTTATGATGAAGACAGCATACAGCCGATTAGCTTTGTGTTTGCACTCTGTAGTGTTTGGGACCATCTCACAATTACCAGTAGTGTGAAATGTTTGTGTGTCTGTAGCCAATGACCAGCAAACACAAAACATCCATTTGACTTACATCATTAATTTTAGCCATTTTCAGGATTTTGTTTCATTTTTGAAATTAAATATTAGTAATAATGTATCATACATACATATTCATGCATATTCACATATTGTCATCTGTCATTTTTCGAACATTTGTTTTATATACAAATATAAAAGAATAATCAGTTAAACTTGTTATTAAACCTAACGATGTCAAACCAACTTATTAAAATACAGACATTAATTCCTGACTAACTACAAGACTTATTTATATAAAATAGTTTAGTTAATAATTTTATAATAATGTATATAAATTAAGAAATGTTTTCGGGATTCAGCCACATGTTTCATTTTGTTCAGTTTCGGTTTCAGCCAAAAATTTTCATTTCAGTGCCTCCATGATTTCTGGTCAGCCATGCCTAAGACCATTAAATGACCTATTTTGATTGGTTGCATTCAGAAAGCAAACCATGAACTGTAAACATATCATTTTATACACATACATCTACACCCAATATCAGCTCCACTTACTATGTAGGTGTACATTGAAGTTCTGTGTCTGAAGCTCTTGTACAAGCGCAACACACACTAACACACCACCACCAGGTCAGTGTCACTGCAGTGCTGAGAATACCCAAATAATACCTACTCTGAAGTGGTCCTGTGGGGGTCCTGATCATTAAAGAACAGGTAAAAGAAGGCTAACAAAGTATACAGAGAAACAGATGGACTACAGTCTGTAAGTGTAGAACTACAAAGTGCACCTGTATGGTCAGTTGAGCTAAAATAGACAATGAGTGGAGATACAACATATCAAGTGACCAGTGGGGGTATATCGCCCACCTTTACTAGCTCCTCAATCTGCATGCAGGGGAGGATGCAGGCAGTTGCCCTGGGCCTGGGCCTGGTCCAGCCAGTCACCGACAGGTGCTTAAAAGCTGCCCTCTTAACCGCCAAGCGCCTATTCATGAGCCTGACTCGTCCCTGACCTTTAACGAAGTTACAGAGCCTCCCATTAAATTATGACACGAAACAAGCAGATAAGGGTTGCGGCGACACGCCAGCCGGCCCCCGAGCGGCCTGATCCTGCAATGCACCGGCCGTAAGCACTCCTGTTCATTAGCTTGTACCTGTGTCAGGCAAGGCGCCGAGTTAAAGTGATTAGTTTGGATGCGGAGGCATTAAAAAGAAAAGAGGGGCCAAGCAATGGCACTTAAACCACTACGAGCAACAGCAGCCAGCAATTATGCATTTCCTTTGCGGAGGCACCTTGGCTGGGAAATAAAGAGCACAGAGAGCAGGAACATGATGTGTTATTTCTATTTATTGTTCACTAATTTACAAATAATCATGACAGATATGATTATGCACCCCATGGGTGAAATTGATATTCTGTACACAGAACACAGGTTTGCACAGAATTAAAGTATAATTCTCGTTTATTTACTGAAATGATCATATAGCAAATGGCTTGCCAATAGCCATAGTACCTACACAACATGTAAATCCAGTAAAGCTATGCAGGCTTGGGTCTGATTAGCACCTCCATGGGAGACCTTCAAGGAAAACCTGATGCCGTTGCTGGAAATGGTGTTGGTGGAGATCCCAATGCTGCAGGGACAGGAATGCTACTTTGTAAGTTCTGAAAAAAGCCCCCTTAGACGTTTCCTCTAAAGAAGTTTGGATGTTAACCTTGATATTCTGGCAAAATTTCCCACTCCTAATCATCCTCATCTTCAAAAACTGGCTTAGTTCTCCCCACCTCTCTAATAGCTAATGTGTGGTGAGTGTTCTGGTCTGACTGGCTGCTGTTGTTGTATCTTCTAGGTGGACGCTGATGACCATTGGTGGTGGTTGAGGTGATCCTCTCATGTCTGTTCCAAATATCAAAGTGCTTTGAGTGCCTAGAAAAGCCCTCTAGAAATGGTAAAACATAAAATAGGGCATGTGCCACAGTTATGGCCCATTAAATCATTTTCCCCAATGTGTTAATGTGCAGAGAAATGAAACAATTATTTTCACTTACATGCACAAATGTTTGTGCAAGACTCTGCCATTCAAATGTTTGTATCATTTTGATATAATAATATCATTAAAATATCAAATACTAAGCCACCAAAATGTATTTTGGATTTAACAAATTCATTGTATTTATTATCTGGCTGGAAAACCGACGCTCACTTTTCAATGTAGGTGATGTTTTATTATATATTCACTCTCCGTGTCTGAATTATGCATTTCCTCTGCAGAAGCTCCTTGGCTCAGAAAGCCTACAGAGAGAAACAGAAAATTATCTATTATTTCTGTGGCTTGTTTTGTCAGGTCCTTTTGCATGACTCGGCGCTTGTTGTCCCTTCAGCGGCTATTATTCACTTTCCATCAGTTGGTCCCCTCACTGCCCTCCCTCCTCCCCGCCCAAATGTAGACAGCTAACACAGCAGTCTTAATCACGTCTAGTGCTATTTGTCTGGAAAAAAGCAGTTATGTGCTGTCAGGTTTGTTATTCTGTTACTAATCTCCAGATTATTATTCACTATTATAAGTGATTCACTAAGTGCTATGGACAAAACTGATAAAAGTTGGTGCCATGGTTAAATGGCATGTTTTGAGAAAATAGGTTTATATAATGTTTGAGTCAATATCTATACACCTGCATATCACAATATGTCTTGTGACACTGTATCAATTCTCTATAACACACATATAATCAATCATTCAAGGTAGACAGTGGTTGGGTTTGTGTTTAAGCCCCCAACCTCTACACAGCAGTGTTGTAATCTATTTTCAGTCATTAGCCTCTTCCAGACCAATGTAAACAAGTCATGTAAGGACTCACTGTTGACCGTTTTCCTAAAAGTATATTTTTTAAAAAACGCAATATATCGTCATGCTTAGTGTTCATAATATATCACAATACACTAAATCATAACACCTGTATCTGTCATGCTGCCCTCTCCCTCAGCCTCCACCACCCCCTCTCTCTTTCTCTCTCTCTCTCACACACACTCTCCATTCCTCTCCACTCTTCTCAGTACAACTCCCATCAGACTTCGCTCCCCTTGCTTTTCTATATGTACTATCTTCCTCTCTGTACTACATGTCCCAGAATCCCTTCTGCTCAGTGGATCTTCGCTCACAGATCTCTTCACCTGATTGCCAATAAGCCCTTAGTTCATGAAGGTATGTAAGTTCTGCTTGTACTCTCAGTCTTCGCTCAATATTGTCATGCCATACTCGCAAGTACATAGCCCATGTGTACCTCTCTAGGTCCTTTTTAGGTTTATTTTGCCTTACTTCCTGTTAGCATTAGCCTTGTCTCTGTTTGCTCTTTATGGCATACTTAGTTCTAGCCTTGTTAGCCTGTGTGCTCTTGTTAGCCTGTGTGCTCTTGTTAGCCTGTGTGCTATTTCTAGACTTCCAGGATGTTATCCTTAGTAGCTTTATTGCCTGTTAGCCTACGATACCTTCCTTGTGTTCTTTCTTTGTTTTGTCCTTTTTGGGTTGCCCTTTGTTCATCCTTAGCCTGTTTTTGTTACTTGTTGTTTACCCAAGTAAGTTCTTGTTTATTAAACTTTATTTTACACCTGCGCGCATCTTCAATATTCTGACTCTGTGTTACAGTATTCTTAACTCAGGTTCTTAACAAAACTGCCCCAATATCATGTACAGTGTACCGAGTTAAATGTAAATTTTTAAAATCAGTTTTAGTGCACAATTTCTATTTATTTACAGAATTGAATTTCACATGCTATCACATTTTAGCAGAATTTTAACATAATAAAAATACCAGATGGTCACTGGTTTGATTCCATGGACCAACAGAAAAATAGTGGTTGCAGGGTGCTGAATGAACAGTGCTTACCCCTTCCTCAACAATCATAGTTTGCGACTATGTGACTGTCCACTGCCAAGAGTATCTGTGTGCTTACTGCCCCCTAGTAGATTAAATTAGATTGGATAGCTTTTTTGTCACTGCACAAATAAAACAGGTACAACAAAAATTCTTAAGAATGAGTAGGAAGAGAATCAGAATTATTACGTTGGGGAAGAAAGGAGAGGAAAAAAAAATGTGTGAATGGGTGTGTCCAAAGACATGGATGTGTAAAACACTATGAAGAAATTGTCTTTTTTTACACTGAGGGTTTTTTTCTTGTAAAGTTACCATGTTGGAGACACAAGTCTTTGTTCAATCAACTGTAAAACAATATTAAATGTTCCATTACATTAACACAGGCCACATTTAACAAAGCATGCACAAACATCTGACTGTAGACTGTACTTTCTGCAGGGATAAGAGTGGAGAGCTGATGTGAGGGGAAAAATGTGATTTATTTGATTTTAATATGCCTCATTTCCATATAAATAAAATATATCGGCACAGTGTAGTTACTTTTGGCAATAACTGTGTGGATGTAATATGTTTATTCATGTGGAAATGATGTACATATTTGTTTTTATAGGCCCACATATCAGTTCTTCACTCTTATCACTACATAACTTCGTTTCATTGTAGTTATTAAGTAATGCATAATAGTGAATCATAAGCTTTAAGATTAATATCTGAATATTACGTCTGTGCAAATGATACTTCTTTTAAACAGCTTACTGTCATGTTAAATAATGGTCAAAATATTAAAAATACATGTTTAATAATCCCAGCAGCTGCTGGCATATCTAGTGCTAACAGGGTGTGATGGGTAAAGAAGCCACATCTGGAGTATGTTCTCTCTGCTCTGGTGGGCTTCTGCTGTGTAACACCAGCTCAGCAGCCCACGCAAAACACACACACACACACACACACACACACACACACACACACAATCCACTGATCTGCCGTCAAATCCAACTGCAGATCACAGAGGGCCAGGCACAGTGAAACGCTCACAGCACAGGCTTCTGTACTCCACAGGCATGGCAAACAGATCACAGAAAAGAGGATTTAAGGTTCATGGCTGAGGTGAGCATAATCCACCTAAGACAAGTGTTAAATATGGATAAGACATCACATTTTTGCTGCCGTTTCTTTTTGAGAAACTTTAAATCTTTTATAAGTCAAAGAGAGGGGTAACCCAGTGCTTCCTTCCTCTACAGGAGGCCGGTGTCAGTTTCCCGATGAGGCGTTTTATAAACGTCAAACTTAACAGAAGGACCTGACCGATACACTAGATTGCTGATGATATTTCTGATAATTGAAGAGGGACCATCGTGAATTTGTGGTTAAAGAACCAGCCTTGTGACCCGAAGGTTGCCGTTTCAATCCCACCAACACAGACTGAAGTGCCCTTGAACAAGGCACCTAAACCCCAACTGCTCTCCGGGCACCATGGATAGGGCTACCCACCATCAGTGGAAACTTCAAATCTACACTCTTAAAAGTGATGGTTCTTCAATGGTTCCTTACTAAGAAAATGGTTCTATATAGAACTGTGAACACTCATAGAACTGAAGGGTTCTTTCCATGGTGAGACTGATGAGGAATGTGCTATAAATGGTGCTATACAGAACCATTTTGAAAATGGATCTATGTAGCCCCAAAAAGGGTTCTACTGTAGTTACAATGTCAAGCTTTTAATTATAGAGGAACCCTTTTTGGTGCTATATAGAACCACATTCCTCATTAATTTGAAAAACCCTTTCACCATGAGTGTTCTTGGTTCTATTTCTTTACTAAAGAACACTTGAAGAACCATCTCTTTTAAAAGAGTTGTACAATATTTAGAGATTTGCTTTGCACTGTAGCAACTATAATATGCAATATTGATATTATGATGGTGACGATCTTATCTAAGAATTTCATTAATTTTTGACCTTAAAAATGATCCTGATCAACATCAGTGATGTGAATATTTATCTCCGTCAAAACATCATCACTCACAATTTTCACATCAGTCAGTATCTGAAAGACTGGGGGTGGCCTCTCTTACACTGCTGGAGATCCAGCAGCAGGTGAATATCACAGTCAGTGGCATCAGGATCCACAAAGCCTTCAGCAGTGTGCAGCCGCCTGTTTAAAAGCTTTATTAAGCTTTATTGGTCTCTGGGGCAAAGGGGACTGAAATGTCAAAAAGGAAAGAGTTTCTATTAAATCCAATGACATTTCAATGACATTTTTAACAAGGCGAAAGGTTGAAAATCGATGAGGCTGTGCCAAACTGCAGACTGAAGCTCATACATCGCGAGCGGAATAGTGCGGGAGAGGTCATAGAGTCTGATCTCAGTCCTGCCGGGTCTGATCTAGCTGTCACTACAAATCAGCCGTCAGCAGAAACCTGCTTCAGACATGGAAATCAGAAGATTAATTAAAGGAGAGGAGAATAAAAACAGCAAGATTTCCAGCCTGCGCTCAGAACATGTTGCTTGTTAATTCTGGAATATGTTTGTGGCATCGCGAGATATTTCAGGTATTTTAAATAACTGTATACAAATTACGACTAAACTACAAGTCAACAGCAATAACAAAAGCATGATGTAATCTGATGGTAATGACTTCTCTGTTGTAGCTCAGAGAAATTCTGATAAAAGTGCAGATGTTAAACGTTCAATTAATACAGTTTATGTTTATAAGCAGAAAATACAGATGTACTGTCTGATGAAAATGTATTGTGCATTTGGCCACCTGTTGAAGTTTTGAAGCTGAAACAACAGGCTGTAACCTGTGGATACAAAATGTAAACTATAGTAAAAAAAAATTTAAGTAATTATAATTTTACTATTGCTTAATTAATTACATAATTAATTAACTTTTCTTATTTGCATAAAAACAGAGTTTAAAGGGCCCAAAGTGACACAAAAGACAAAGGACAGCCAGAGCCTGAGAGAGCAAAATTGGCCGTGTAGATGTCGCTCTCTCCACAGCACTACTAAGTAATGTCAGCTGGCACAGGCATCTGCCAGGCAATCCATCAGAGCTGGGGATCCTGCACGTTCCTCTGAGCCAGACAGGCTGCATAGCGACAATGTATTGGCAGAAGTTGGAAAAGAGGCGGTGGCTTGACTTCACATGCATCAGAGAAGGCATATGTTAGTCTTCACTCTCCTACAGTCAGGGACACTATAAGAGATTGGGAGAGTCCTAGAGGATGGGAGGGTTGATTGGGGAGAAAATTGGGTGAACATAAAAAAAAAAAAAATTAATCCGTGGATACAGAATATAAACTGAATATAAATGTATTTTTTAAATATGTAAATGTGTAATTAATTACACAATTACATAATTTACATAATTAATATGCACTTCTTTTACATAAAAAAAAATCCCGTTGGGGAAAAAGAATGTAAATTGAATGGGAATGTAATGATTTATAAAAATCTAATTTATAATTATGTAATTACATTAATCAATTCCGTAATTACATAATTATAAATTCATTTATTTGACCTACATGTAAATGCTGACAGCACAATTTTGAATGTGAATCTGAATGTGAAAGTAATTCTTCAGAAAAATAAGAATTTATTTATTTACACAAGAATCACACCATATTTCATAAACTGTATAATTATGTAGTTACATTACAATACAGTAAACAACTCTCACATAAATAATATTATTTTATAGTTTAACAGTTCAAAACACAAATGTTCCAGAAAGTTAATGAAATCATACAGACAAAACTGAGCACTATGCTAGTGACATCAGGCTAATTGGTGGCATCCATTCATCATAAACCCCGTTAGGATGTTTGCTGAAGCTATGGCTTTACTGTGCTCTGGAAACAGATGTACACAATTTGTCAAAAGTGTTGAGCTTCATCAAATCAATGTGTTCTGCTAGACCACGAGTCATATCATGATCTCAGCAAAATCGTAAAGTGATACTGTCTCTGTGTAGCGTGAACTCTACCACAGGGCCTGGGAATGGGCAGTGGACCCTCGCTGGGTCCTGCATGTAGCATGTGGAGAATGATGCTCCAGCTCCTAATGCAACACATCTCTCTGGCTTGTTTCATGACAGTCGATTTACGGCAAACAGATTTAGCAGTGATCAAACGTGGCCGAGGGCCGAGCGGATCATAAATCAACTCCATCAGGCCTTTCCAGGGCCACGCCACACCCCACATGCTGATTTATACTGCAGAATTAGCTCCATTGCCCGCCCAATCACATGCTGATCAGAATAGGCTGAGAACGGCCCACAAAATGAACAATGAAGGCCACGTCTGACCTTTTGTGTGAAGGTAGCTGTTTGCTAGAGACCAGAGGGCTACACAGACTGAGGCATCTCTAAGAAGATGTTACCAATATGAAAATATTGTGACTGATTCTGATTTGAAGATGCTACAATCCAATAATACTGATAAATATATATATATTTTTTGTAATAATTTTACTGATGTATGAGTCCTCAAAATACAGGACTATTTAGCCTCATGTGGGACTTTTTTGCATTTCAGATTTCTAGAATATACTATGATATGAAATCAATATATGATTGGACATTCTCTGACTTTCATTTGTTTGAGGAAGACCTACTCTAGATGGAGCTTCGCTTTCCTACAACAGTCTCACACATTAGGCTAATTCACTCTGTAGTCTTGAATATTACTATTGTTGGCACGGGGCAAAGTTTTGGTTTCTGCAGTTCTTTTTATACACACTAAGGCTCAAAAATTATACTTTGAGATCTAAAGATCTATTTATATATAAAATTTAGATCTATTTAGTATTAAAAAATATATCTAAAAAGTTTCTATTTATATATAAAATTTTGATCTATTTAGTATAAAAAATATCTAAAAAGTTTCTATTTATATATAAAATTTAGATCTATTTAGTATAAAAAAAATCTAAAAAGTTTCTATTTATATATAAATTTTAGATCTATTTAGTATAAAAAATATCTAAAAAGTTTCTATTTATATATAAAATTTAGATCTATTTAGTATAAAAAAATATCTAAAAAGTTTCTATTTATATATAAAATTTAGATCTATTTAGTATAAAAAATATCTAAAAAGTTTCTATTTACATATCAAATTTAGATCTATTTAGTATAAAAATTATACTTTGAGATCTAAAGATTTTTCTAGCTGTAGAAAGGTGAGGTAGAACAGTACCACTGCTTTTTAGCTCAGTTTTGGTGTCTCTGACAGTGAGTTTATAAGCAAATTTCATGCAAGGCATAGGATGGACTACAATGTGCAAGATTAATCAACCTCAATAAACACCCTGCACACTAAAATTGGAGATATCAGTCCATAAACAACCAGTCAAGTGTGATGAGGGGAAAGGAGTTCGCCCCAGTAATCAATCACTACGATGGAGGAGGAGGAGACCCAGTAACAACAGAAAGAAAAGGGCCCACCCAAGTGACCAATCCACACTCCACGGGGGCGGTCTCTAGCAGGTCCAATCGCCACTCTGCGGGGTCGGACACTTGCAATTAATCACTAGAATAGAAATGTCCATAAACATACTCAATAAACACAATTATTCACTTGAATAGGAGATATTAGGTCAACCTTCCAGTCAATTAATGACTAGAATAGGACAAGCATTTGTGACAAGCATATGACTTGTCCAACATCAGTGAAAAAGTGATACAGCACTAATGCTAACTCAGAGAACATATCCAACGCACTCCTACATCCCATGATGCCTTCCATAAAATATGTGCCAAACATTTAGTTATACTTAAGCATATCAAATCATGGCCTACAACTTCTGGGAAACACCAAAACTGACAGTTTCCAAACAGACAGATTTAAGAAAGTTTTTTCTGATATAAAAGTCATGCGAAATGTAATGGGTGACCCCAAACTTTTGAGTGGGAGTGGCTAAAGTTTCACGTGCTACTAAAGCTCAGATTTGAATGATCTCTACATACGTTTACTGTTCTGATCAGTTCAGCCTGTATTGCTGTGATGTGATTAAACTGTAAGTGGGCTTCAGAGTTAAAGCTCATAAGATGAAGAGATGGTGAGTCTGAATCTGCTTAATGCCATTAAAAAGTCACCAACAGTCAACATGTTAGCAGCATTTGTACTGATACTGTTAATCCACAGAACGTCAACACCGGCTGATATTACCGGCCAGTTGATGTATCAGTTATGCCGTAATCTCCAGGGACTGGATGGAGAGAGGAAAAGAGTGGGAAGATGATGTGATTTGTTGTGGAGAACCAGCAGCGACAAGAAAAAAAAAAGGCTGATGCTAAAACAATGAACAATAAAAAATCCCTTTCACCGCATCCTGATGAAATGGATTTTAAATGACTTGCTTTATTATGCTCATTTCGCGACGAGTACAGGCCACTTAAGATTTATTGACTTGAAACCGAGTATGATGTGAGTAGTCGGAGCGAGCTGTTGGCGTGGGCGGGCGGGCGGGTGGATGGGTAGGCGATGGGAGAACAGGTAGAAAGCTGGCAGTGCTTATACGTGGTTAGTGATTTGTTGAACTTTAATTATGTCATTGCTCCACATGCACAAATACTGCTATGAATAGTAGTCAATCTAATAGAGGAGCTTGTGGGGATGGTATCTCTCAGCAGTTCCTTAAAGCTCCACGAGACAGAATCTAATCTACTGTTTTCAATCATGTGCTATTACAGCACGTCACTACTCGAGAAATCTCAGGCAGGATTATTTATCTTTATGAAACATAAACACCATAAACACTGGCGTGTGGGATGGGATATGCTTCTTGGCATCAAAAAAGTACACAACGGCTTCCGCCCTTGCTGCAACAGGAGGGGACAAGGTTGAGGTTTCTTGGAGGTCGACTCAATACAGCCCGTTTAATCTGGTGATATACTGTAACTACCTTGAAATGCTTTTAGTTGCAACATAACTACACATTAAAGCTGCGTAAAATGGCCTTATTATAGATTCAAGTGCACATATACCCGCTGCTATATGCAGCATTGTGATATACAGATGCATGAAACTAGTACGTGGCCATGCACACACATACGCTCGCACCCTTCCCGCCACATAGCCTCCACCGCTGCCGCGTTCCATAAAAAACCCTGACAACCTTGGCTTTATTTCCCAGAGGTGAGATTATGGGGAGTCTGTTGCGGTTGTGCTGCAGATAGCACTCCGGCTGCACACGAGCAGCACAGGTGCAGGGAGAAATAGCGACTTCTATTTATTTTCATTTAGCTTTACATTCAGGGCACCTTGCAGGGCACTGAGAAAGCTCTTTAGAAAGACATGTGCTGGAGAAATACTTAAAAAGCTAAACATGAACTCAGTGGAGGTCTGCAGATAAGACAAAATCTAAAGTTTGATGTCTCCGTATTTTGTCCTAGACAATCAAATCAGACTCAAAAAACATGAGACTTTAGTCTCACGCCGCTCAGATAGTTCTCCTGAATTGAAGACTTCAGTTCTCAGAGATCTCAGGTTGTGCTCATATTTACAGATCTCAACATTAACTCAAACATTTCTCATCTGTTACGAAGCGTCCTACAACTTCTGTGAATAACTATTATGTTTTTCTGAGACAAAAGCATCTCTCATAGGGAGTTCTGAAAGAAATTCCAGTAAGTATCCTGAGCCATGAAAGAGCAACATGTGAGCAATTACATTGTCTGTAAACAATCATGCTAATAGGACTTCAGCCTATTATGACATCATTGTACTGAGTTAATTGATTTATTTTAACAAATTGGGTAACACTTTCTAATAACTTTCATTAATAAGCCATTAACTAATGATTAATAACTGTGGTCAAATCATTAGTTCATGAGAATTTGAACATGAACAAATGTTTATAAATGACAGTTCATGTACAGTAGTTACTAATGATTGTATGCATTTGTGCAAATGGTAACAAATCATTAGTAAATCATTAGTAAATCATTTGTTAATGAAATTCTCATGAACTAATGAGTTGTTCACAGTTATTAATCATTAGTTAATGAGTTATTAATGAAAGTTATTATAAAGTGTTACCACAAATTGTTTTATTGTTTCCAAACACTTAAAATAAATTATTTTTAATACATCAGTGATAACATTTTAATAGTGCCAATACTGGTGCTTTTTGTAGGCTCACTGTGAAACCTAAGAGAAACATATTTGAATAAATGTTTTTATTTAATTTAAAAACTGTCATATTTTATTTAACAATCATATTATATTAAATTAAATAATTAAATTATTATATAAAAATAATATGAAAATATTTTAAAATTTATATATTAGATTTTAAAATATTTTCTTATTATTTTTATATAATAATTTAATTATTTATTTTTATTATTTATGGTGAAAATGCATACTGGCAAGTTATATTTTTGCCATATTAGCCACCCATAAACCCATGTCACCTATTAAACTCCATTCTGATTTACATCTTTCCTTGTTGCTCTCCATTAATTCAGTCTGGTATTATTCTAGTAATTAATCATATGATTGTAGTATTAACATCCATCTTTGCCTGCCATGGTGCTCTAATACTTTCAAAAGTCCCAGAAGTAGTATTGCACATCTACTCCTTTACTTAGCGTCAACTCAACGGTGTCCATGTCTCTCTGATCAGACCAGCTCTACAGTGGCTGGAGAAACATCTCTCAGCCAGGCTGAATTCATGGAGCAAAACAAAGTAAAGGCATCTGGGCTGTTTTCATCAAGATCATTGCTATTTGAAAATGAATGCGGAAAAAGGGAGGAACTTTGTTTTTGGAGCTCTGTGGAAGAAGGTCGGATGCCGACCACACACAGTTTGGGATAACAAAAAAAAAATCCACACTGTTATCAGAGAAATTAAGCTGTAGTTTTGAACAAACGGAGAAGGTGGCTCAGCCACAAAATCAACTAGGCAGAGAAAAATACATATATGTATTTGTGTGGAAAACAAGATAGTGTCATAACACTGCTCTCTCCCTCTCTCCTTCTCTATCTCTCTCGCTCTCTCTCCAGGAATCTCTGCGTTCCTGCTAACTCTAGCACCAGCCTGCAGGGACAGGAAGCACTAACGGCTCTTGGGTGATTTCCGTACAGCTTGAGAAAAGCAGCCCGTGCTCTCTTTTCTCCTGCCAAAACAAACAGGCCATCACAGGGGGAGATAGGAGGCAATTACCCAGCATACACCAGTACACTTCAGCCCACAATAGAACAGGTACACTAACACTACTCACCCCTGCAGTGCATCAACAATTAAAGCTTTCTTCATACAAGAAACAAATGAATTGCATTGACTTGATTCTAATGTTCCACATGAATATATTACATGATTACACCTAAAATAAGGCAAAGACAAAAATACATTTACTCACACATAGTTTACTCAACTGAATTAAGTCAGATCTATGTACCACTTATAGCTCTGCCTTCTAAATTAACATCATTGCTCATTACAATGCAGCACCTGTCTAAAACAGCAAAGAAAGGTTTGTGCCATATGGGCTCAGCAACAGGCATTGTGGTTTGGGGTCAGACTAGGGTCCAATCTTGTAGGTACCTTATCCACAGAGGACCAACCTAAGAAAGAAATGTCACTTTATCACTTGCCCCACAACCAAACCCACTTCAATCTATTCAGTTATTAAATATTAAATTATATGTAAACAATATTCCACTCATCCCAGATGTATTTGAACGTATTTCCAAACTTCACTTCTGTATTTATACTAGTTGAAGTGGTTTATGACACAGTACACAGTAAATCTGCCAGTGTTAAATCAACACTATTAGAGTTAAATTAACACTGGGAGTGTTACATTTTGACACCCTCAGTGTTAATTTAACTCTACTAGTGTTGATTTAACACCGACATATTTACTGTGTATGAACTATAAAACCTACACAACCACATGCAGTTGAGTTGAGATACACGGGCTTATTAGAATACTACGACCACCCCTGGTTTGGTTGGTACGTCATAGATGCCATGTGACAGGGTTTGCTGCATGTATAAATAAGCGAGCACACTAGTCAGTTGTAGCAGAGTGCAAAACCATCATCAGGGGCAGGGGATGTGATTTGACTATCTAAAATGGCTTGATAATAGGGCACCGGGTGAAGGGTGAGGGCATCTTTGGCCAACTTTGGGGATGTTCTAGAGCTGCTGTAGTGAAGGTGAGCTGAGAATGGACTTCTCGTACATTGAGAGTCTCCCAACAGCGTGGGATAATAATAGTGGTGCCATAAGAGTCACTGATGCCAGAGGGGAACAATGAATTCAATGACTAGTTAACCTCCATAATGAACACCGGAGAAATGAGGAAAGTGTCAGAGATCACCATATATGTCTGTGTACATCTTTCACAGAAATGACTCGCCTGTAGGTTTACATGACTATTGAATTATTAACCATATCTGTGTAAAAGTGGGCCAGTGGTTACTGGATGAAGTACTTCTTTTAAATTGACCTATAGACTTACACAATTTCGACTGAATAAAATACATAAACATCAACACAATTACTGCCAAACGTAAGTAAGCTGAAAGACTGATCTGTGTTGATGTAATATAACTCATTCATGTGGAAACAAGGTACATGTTTGAATCACGGAAACTCAATGCTGTGAGGTGTTTTTCCCCATGACCTGGAGAGAGATGAATATTATTACAACATTAGTCTTCAGTGAAACATGATCTATTATCTCAGCCCATTTGTTTGTCTTTGGGAAAGGAGGGCTGGCGTGTGCTGCTTTTTGCTTTAGTATAAACAAGTTAGGCTACTCCACAAGGCACACGGCCAATGGAAACGGAGCGGGTGAATGTTTCATTGATTGCAGATACCAAGATGAAAATCATTATCCTTATTCACCGCAGCTCCTGATCCTCTGATTAATGACATTGCCCTGGACACACCCACACAGAAGCATGAAACCAATCACGCACACGCCCGAGTGCAGCTGTCTAATTCGGGCCAAGAAATCCCAGCCCGCCTCTTGCACATTAGGGCTGATATGGACAATATTACATAGGGCTATTACACTGATACACTATAAGTGCAGGTTAAACCTACAGATTTAAGGCAATGCTTTGCATGAATAGTTTTGTGTTGGCACATTATATTGCATTGAACTGGTGAAAATAATGTACTATGCAAAACAAAAATTACAAACCACTATATTTACTATGCAAACAAAAAGAATAAAAAATCCAGTTAATGAGTTTTTACAACAAATGTAGAGGTGGTTCTGAAATGATGCTCCTTCTCTTGGAACTAGTTAGCTTTACTGACGTACATGTACCATAAACAGAGTTAAAAATATGCTTTTTTGTCTCAAAACTATGATAAAAAAGCATCAGCCAGCATATTCATTGCCATTTCATGCAATAATGTTCCGTTACGTAGCTTATAGACGCACTTAATGCAGTGGACGTCTGGTTCCTATCACTACCAATTACGAGAATAGTGCACTTCATACCAAATCACTCTACATAACATTTGTTTACATCCCAACTACTACATTATGCAGAGGTTTGAAATGCAGGTCACTTCACTATAGGCTGGTATTCTACATAAACTGATCAGGACATCTGACATAGGCCTACATAAGGCTTATTCTAATTGTTCTCATGTATCATAAGTGCTGCCTACGTCAACATGCCAAATGTAAACTTCATGATAGATGATATAAGGCCTTAAATGTTTATAACAGTCATGAAAAGCTTATGTAGGTGCTACAAAGCCAGTGGACAGCTGGTAAACACTGGTTGGATAAAGGGCCAATTTGCAATATTGTAGGCTTTTGTGGCCTCAATGCTGCAAGGCTAATATTGCATTAGCTCTTAACAACAACCCTATTATGCACGGCGAGCCATCGCTCTTCCACTCCTTGCCTGCAACTATAAACTCTTGCCCTGTTCAGGACTTCAGCTGCAAGACGCCGACAACAACAGCGGTGCTTATTTTTACTGGCATTGCGGTTGTGATTATTAACTGTGCTTAGCAGACTGTAGTCCTACGCTGCAAGGCAGAGTCACGACATTCAGCTGGGATGTCCCTGAGCCTCCAGAACACTCACAGACCTCTAAATGGGACACGTCGGAGGAAATGTAGATGATTGATTAGATACATGGCTGTGTAACATATTGTCTGTTGATTGTTATTGCAGGGTTTTAGCAATGCTGACAACAATAGACCACCACAGTTCAAATTATCACAATGTTGTGAGTATCAATCGTAGCTCAGATGAGTATGTCTGTGAATGTTTTTGATTAATTAAGATAAATAAAAGTCAACAAAACTGCTACATCAAAACATTAGAATATGGCGAAAAAGTACATATACTGGCATATTTTATATTCATTACAGGTAAATTGACATTTTAAGTCTTTTTTGTTTTAACATTGGTCTGTTTGGCTCATTGGTCATGAAAATCACAAATACAGAATCTCTCATTTATATATAATATTATATATTATTTAATTCTGAGTAAATTACTACTCAAACAGTATCAACATTTAAACAATATACAGTACAAGTCAAAAGTTTGGACATATTCTCATTCAATGTTTTTCTTTTTCCCCTACATTGTACATGAATACTGAAGTCATCCAGACTATGAAAGAACACATAAGGAATCATGTAGTGAACTTATAAGTGTTAAACAAACCAAAACATGTTTTAGATTTTAGATTCTTCAAAGTAGGCACATAACTGATGTCTCAAACACATTAAGAGGCAAGAAATGCAAGTCATGAACTCTGGACAAGACACAGCTGTTAACTGAAAGCCATTCCAGGTGACTACCTCATAAAGCTGACTGAGAAAATACCAAGAAAGCTGCATCTAAGCAAGAGGTGCCTACTGTGAAGAATGTAAAATATAAACATATTCTGGTTTGTTAACACGGTTTTGTTTACTAAATAATTACATATGTATTTCTACATAGTCTGGATGACTTTAGCATTAATCTACAATGCAGACAATTTTTAAATCATGAAAAACCACAGATCATCCAGAAGGTGTTCAAACTTTTGACTTGTACTATATAAGTATATTAGGGATCCACTGAACTGAAAATTGCTGGCCAAAATTGAAATCGAACAAACATTTGATTGAATTCTGAACACGGTTCTTCATTTCTATAAATCATAAAATTAGTAACTAAACTATTTCCCAGAATAAGTCTTGTAGTTTGTCAGGAATTAATGTCTGTATTTTAATAAGTTGGTCTGACAATTACGTTTAATAACATGAGTTTATTTGATTACTATTTTATATTTGTATATAAAACAAATGTTGATGAAACTAAAAATGACACAAGACAATGAAATGCTTCACATTTCTTCTGGTAATCTTGAGATGGTTCCTAACACTGCAGCTGCTGGCTTCATATTCATATTCCGGCTTCATCATAACAAATGTAGTTTATTAAAAGGTGTGCTTGTAGTTTGTTGTCTTCTTCCATTTCACCACCAAACTGTAAGTGTGCTGGTGAATCTGTGTTTTGTTAACTGGTGAGGAAAAGCAGAATTCTGAATGTCCAAAAAGATAAAAGTGGCATTAAAAACACCATCGCTATGTATAAATTATTTGGTATTTTCACTTATTCTGCCAAACAACTTAAGTGTGTTTTGCTATTTTTGGCCGAATATTTTTGGTTGCCAAATATTTGGTGCATTAAAGAAAGATATAAAAAAATTATCAAAAAATTATCAATTATATTAATAATAATTAATATATAAATTAGCCTCTCTTCAGGCTACATAGCATAGTATAGTATTCAGGGCTAAAATGTCATAAAAACTGACTAAAAGAAAATTTCTTTGGGACATTTTATAAATGTGAGCCACTGGCCATATTGTGCAGACGTAGTTACAGAGTTTAAGACTTTTTTTTTTTTACACATTTTACACCTGCTTGGTTCTCATGAATAGCATGCATTAATTGCAGTCCATTATGATTAGCTTATTAGAGTCGAAAAGTGTGATAAGACTTAATATGTAATTAATTGTGCAGCACCAGAACCATCCGTAATGAAGACTAGACTGCACTGTAGAAAGCTCAGCTGCCCAAATGCCTTTCAGAAAGACTTAAATAGATTTCACCACACAACGAGTGTTTATTATGATACACATTCAATACACAGGCCATATGGAAGGAAAGAGTGGTTCAAAAATATCTTCGCCACAAAATATATATGGAGTCTGTTATTACAGCACAGAAACAAACACTAAATTCAGCCTCTTTCCAGCACCAGACGACAGGCCGCATACCTCCAGAGCAGAGCCAGCTCCAGCCGAAAGCCCGTGACCTGGACATTTGATCATGATCAGCGCTGCTGTGGGTGGTGGAGGAGGTATATTAAAACATGTATAAACACGCAAACTCTCAATAAATAACGTGAACAGAAAACAAAACAGGACCGGCCCCCGAGGAGTGGCCTTTGGCCTCAGGGCTGATACCAGGATGGATGTGAGTACATTTATATTTCCCAGTTGGGTCCTTGGACGGAGAACACACAGTGCTGTAGCATATTTCACCTTCCGCCCCTCCCCAAAACCCAACTTCATTTTAATTATTATGTCTGTGGCGAGTCAGCCAAGTCAAGTCAGCTTCTCCAAATGATTTCTTCTGCATCCTGTGTCTCGCGTCGAATTTATCGGATTTAATTTCTTTAATGTGAGCTCGTCTCAGTGAACCGTGAGCCGTGCTCCAGCAGACACGCATTATTATTTTACACAAATGTGTGTTTTAAAGAGGACCGTGCTGAGTAATGTTAAACTCTAATGCCAGTTGGGTTCCTTTACTCCCCCCCCCCCTCTCTCTCATACACATAAACCCTCACACGCCCATCTCTGATGTATGTCAGAGGTTATCATACACACAGCCCGAACCATTTATTACAGTGAGAAAAACCCTGAGCCAGAGACTCCACCCTGTCTCTTTTTTTTCTCCCTCAAGGTTTTGAGTGCCTGCTGTTTGCTCGCTCTCTTTTCTTTCTTTGGAGCGATGCCATACAAGAGCCAGGTTTGGAACAAAACATCTAAAAGATCTCATTTACATCTCAGTAGTTTCTCACAGACATTACACAAACACAAATGAGACTTTAGCTCAAGTCTCTTGCTTGGTCACATGTTTTTCCTGACGATACAACATCAGTCATTTTCACAAATTCAATAAAGTCTCACGTTATGCTCAGATACGTCATGATCAATCTCAATATGAACTCACTGGTTTCTCATCCAACACCAAACACTCTCCTCAATTTTGAGCACAAGAGTTTGACTATAGTATTGTTTATCTCAGAGAGAAGTATCATAGTTTAGTCTGATTAAGGAGTTTTAAGAGAATCTCCATTATGTCTCGTGAGCCAACATTTGAGAAATAAGTATTTTTTCCTGGGAAGAAGCTTTCACCGGCCCAACTACCTGCTGCGGTGTATGGCTGCTTACAATAGACAGTAATTTAGACATGTTCCCCTGTACTCTGTAAAAGAACGGAAAGCTTGATGAGTCATAATAGAAGTCACTGGGCTGCTGTTTCAGCGTTGGATTTTCTGTTCTTTTAGTAAGTATAAAGTATTGTTATTGTCCGTGGCAATTGATCACACACTGCAGATGCAGCAGTAAATAGAGATTAGATTGAAAAACACTGGGGCTATTTCTTTAAAAAACCATCCATTGAAAGATTCCTGGAAGCAGACGTGATACAGCATCCAGAGTGTTTTTCAACCTAATCTCTACCTGCCACATCTGTACTGTATAGTCACTTACAATGGACAATCATTTAAACACATTTTCCTGTACTCTTGTGCAGAAGCAACTGCCCATTGACTTCTACTGTAAGTCAATTTCAAGCTTTACTGCCCTTTTCTAAATTGACGGAAAGCTTTGAAACGACTGTGCATGGTAATCAACAGTACACCACAAATGCGGTTAACAGAGATTAGACAAACTGCTGAAAGGTTCTTTAGAGCACCAAAAGTGATTCTTCTATGTCATTGCTCAAAAGACCTAATATCTATCTGTCACAATAGTCTAGACATACACTCATGGCCCACTTCATTAGGTACGCACACCTTGTATCTACAGTCATTGTCCACTGACCATACTGCTGCACTTTGTAATTCTACAATTACAGACTGTAGTTCACCTATTAACCTCCTTTCACTCTGTTCATCAGTGGTCAGGACCCCCCACAGAGCAGGTATTATTTAGGGAGTGAATCATTTTCATACAGCAGGTGACACTGATGTGGTGGTGGTGTGCTAAGAGTGTGTTGCGCAGACTCAGCAGAACTGCTGATGTTTTTAAACACCTCAGTGTCACTACTGGAGTGAAAACAAGGCAACAACCAAAACTATCCAGCCAACCGCACCCTGTGAGCATCAGTGAAGGACTCGAGGACCAACACAAACTGTGCCGCAACCAATGAGCTGCTGTCACTGACTTTACATCTACAAGGTGGACTAACAAGGTAGGTGTATCTAATAGAGTGAGACAACACAGTGTTTACAATCTCTCGCAGCTCTGCTGTGTCTGATCCACTCATACCAGTGCTACACACCACCACCACATCAGTGTCACTGCAGTGCTGGAGCTAACCCACCATTCAAATAATATCTGCCCTGTGGTGGTCCTGATCATTAACCCTTAAACCTTTTTGCTTGACTTCGTAGAGTCACTATATATTATTTGTGGTCATTAAACTTAACTCAAACTTCATAGTGCCATCTCTACCATTTGGTAGAGGTATGCTTGGCTAAAACAGCCATTGGAAATGCAACATTTTATTGTGTGAATGCAAACCCACAATGTTTTGTAGCCATACCACAAATAAACTGGATCAAATTGTTTAAAATGTCACAGTGGAGCTGATAAAATGGACAATGAGTGTAGATACAAGGTATATGTACCTAATGAAATGGCCATTGGGTGTATTTGGCTGCTCTTAATAACAGAACAGAAGACTTGTGCTGAAGCAACTGCGTGTTTTCATTCAGGCTACAGGAAAAAGCTTTGAAACGACTATCTGTGTTAACATACAGTGTTATTGATGCAGCAGATAGAGATTAGCTTCCTTAAAGCATCATTCATTGAAAGGTTCTTTATGGAACCAAAAATGGGTTCCGCGAAGCGTTCAGGCCTGAATGCCAGCATGGCTGCAGTCACTCGGGTGTGACCGCCAGTAGCTCTGCGGTGGAAAGAGAGAGAGAGAGAGAGAGAAATGCAGTTTGTAACTTGTGTGGGGTATTTTCATAAACTCAGCAGTGACCGTATTATTCTTTAAACATCTCCAGCTGTTCCTTGCTCGCAGATATGGTGAGTCATAAGGTGGTGGACTTTTATTATTGCTCGCGGGTTGTGCATGCTTGCGTGCGCGCCTTGGAATGAAGGGTGAATGCTTTCTATGGGTTGCAGTATATCTCCTTGCAGGGGGAACACATGTGCAGCAGTACGATAGGATTAAATGCAATTCAACCCCCCTAAAGCTTCATTGGCACATTCTCGCTCGCTCCGCCATGGCTGACATTCACTCGCACAGCCACCTGTGGCAGTGCTTACACACCGGGATTTTTCACCAATATCAGTTTTCCAAGCCATGTAATGCTTCCCTGCTCCCGTATATGACCTCACACTCAGAACAGGAATTAGGAGCTCAGATTAGAGCTGTTCTAGTCGCTGCCATAACAAAACTGGCATATCTAAAATAGGAAGTTCAATATCATTAGAGTATACAGTGCCATGTCAAAATGAGAATGTCATCAAAATAAATTGAGTTCTTAATTTAGTAAGTCATTTAAGCTGGTTTGGAATGAAGTGGACCCGGGATGTCACAGCTGCAATGTGACAGGCTTTGCTACATGTAGAGGCCCATTCCAAAAAATTTGAATATCATGGAAAAGTTGATTAATTTCCATAACTCCATTCAAAAAGTTAAACTTTCATAGATTATAGATTCAGGGCCCACAATTTAAATGATTTCTTGTATTTATTAAAACATTCATGCCCTGCAAAATTTGGGCTGATTTCTCCACAGTATTCTAATTTTTTGAAATCCTGTTTTCCAGGGTTTTATAAGCTGGAAGTCCAAAATATGTCAAATTAAACAAATAAATACTTGAAATTGTTTAAACTGTGGGTCCTGAATCTATAATCTATGTTGAAGTTAAAGTTTAAGTTTTTGAATGGAATTATGGAAATTAATCAACTTTTCCATGATTCTAATTTTTTGGGAATGGGTCTGTATAATAAAGTGAGCACACCAGTCAGTTGTAGCAGAGTGTGAAACAATCATTAAGAGCAAAGGATGTGACGTCCAAAAGGGCATAATAATATGGTACTCGCTGAAAGGTGGTAGAATCTCAGAAATTGCTAATTTTGTATGATGTTCTAGAGCTTCTGTAGTGAAGACGTACTGAGAACGGACTAGATTGAGTGCCTCCCAATGGAACAACAGTGGTGCGCCACAAGTCATTGATGCCAGAGCTGAGCAACAACTTCAACAAGTGGTTCAGAGCAACTGATTCACCACAGTGGACCAGTTAACCTCTATAATGAACATAGAAGCAACAAAGAAAGTGTCACAGATCACCACTGAGCAAACAAGCCAAAGGTAGTTATTGCCAAATAAGATAGAATGTCATAATATTCTGATATGGCTGTTAGATACTACATACATCTGTTTGACTCTGACTGGTTTGACTTCTAAAATTATATTTAAAAAAAGCCCGTTAATCCAGTTATTAAGCATAGGTGCATTCATTAGCATAAGCCCCGCCCACTTCTCACACTCTGATACTCTGAAGTTTTGATCACTGCTGCTGATTTCCACAAACCTCAGTAATAGAAAGATGCTCATAAGAGCTATGAGTCATAGCTGAGGTACCATTTTAAATTCAGATTCACTCGTTCTTTTGTACATTCATTAAATATTTTTCCATGGCACTCTTCTACTTGTCCAGTCATCACAAAATGTCCACACAATATAAAGGGCAGCTAAAAATAAAACCTGAAGAATGGAGGTTTTGCTATGACAGCGACATTATGATGGGTCCCTCTACATCCACCTGCACTCAGATATTGTATCTGATGCTGTTCAAATATGCTAAACTCAACCAGACTAATCTTATCAAAGTAGCTTCCAGCAACTCTCACAACCTCCAGTCGCAGCTCGCTGATCCAAACACACATCCACCACCAGGCCCACACACAGATGGAGATTCGTAGAGCTTTACCTTTTTGAGGTGGCCAGTGCGAGTCCCTACAAACACCACCGAGTGATCTCCATATGTGTAGGCGGCCACAGCAGCCATGCCATCTGTGCGCTCGTCATACAGCGGTGTTCCCTCGATGACCCGCAGACCTCCCAGCGGCTGGTTCAGCACCAGGCCACAGAAATCATCTCCAATCTGCTTCGGCTGCACAACGAGACAAAAAACAAAACTGGTTAATGTGAATAAAATCAACTCGGAGTGACTAACTGACACCAGGAAACAATCAAATAACATTAATATTAACTCTTGAAAGCCCACATATATATATATATATATATATATATTTCAAAATAGAAAATATATTTTAGTTTGGATGTAATTATTTTAGTTCCAGGATACATAAACAATATTTTTGAATATTTTATTTAACAACCGATGATGTCATCCCCCTTTAGAAATCTGACAATATTTACATATAATTTAAAAAAGACTTTATTATTTTTACAGTATTTTATATATATATATATATTTTTTATTATTATTATTTTTTTATTTATTTATTTATTTATTTTATTTGTGTGTATATTTATTTATTTATTTATTTGACTTCCATGTAAGAGGTTATTTTATATATGTACACAAGCTAAATGAAGCTTAGTCTCAAGGTGATGTTGCTACATAATGTTAATTGCCTATTAAGATGTGTTAATGGCAATTAAGTTTTATAAAAAAAAAAAAACAAGGTCAACAAGGCTTTAAGGGTTATATTTTTAAGATTTAAAAGGTGGCGATTATTTCTTATTTATTGCACTGAGACATGTGGGCTAGCAGAGACTCTCAAAGGCCAAGGCAGTAGAAACTGACAATTAATCTGACCTTGGGAGGTTATACTGGCCTCTGTTGACAAGCTTAAGTGCTAGATATGGTATCTGAGGGAGGAAAGAGGGGGAGAGGACCCCTCAGCGGGAGGCTCAGAGGCTCAGGCTGTGGGATTATACGGCCGCTGACACACACCCATCGAACAGACATGACATCATCCAACTCCAGGGCTCACCGTGAGGAGTTCATCACTTTGGACGGTGCCCTTTCTCCAAAAGGACCTCACAGGAAGGCAGTTCTGTCATACTATAATAGGGTTCCGCTGACATGGAGGTGAGGTGGAAGGGGGGGTGGATGTGATGTTTGAGGAACAACAAAAATCACTGCTCTGACGGGAAGCCGTTTGGGAAGACTTATTCAAAAATCAATCGTGTTGGCGAACATCTGCAGGATATCGCCGGGGCTAATGATGATGTCATCGAGCGCTGACCCGCTCCTCGGCTCATCCGGTGAACTATCGACTGTTTCTGCCTCTTGCTACAGTCACAGCAGCTCCTCCGTCACTTTCCTTTCTCTCCACCTTGCTCTCTCACCCCACATAAAGATTCACTCTCCTCAGCAATGCTCAAACGGAGGTCAGCCTACCCTCCAGATGACATCAACGGCACTAATGTGCTGCCATCCTTTTAGCCGCCGTTTGATTTAACATCGCAGCTTTCCATTCAGACTGCGCCTCCTGGGGGCAGATATAACTCAGACACTAATGACGGCCTATAATGTTCATGGGTGAAGGTGACGCAGCACATTTTTCTGTGGGAGCGTCTGGCCTATGCAGTTAAACCTGCTATTTGTACACTGATGCGAGGTCAGTTTACTTCTGATGTAACACCACATATATAAGACTGGAGGTTAAGAAAGGAGCTGATCCTGATCACCAGAGCAGTAATGTTCGGTGCTGCCGTTTCAGAATGTCCAGAAAAAGAACTGAAAAGCCAAAAGTGTGCATGGTATGTAGTATATAGTATGAAAGTGACCCACTGACTAAGCTGACCTCCACATTTAAGCCATTGTGCAGTGAAACACACATTCACACACTAGGGAACAGTGAGCATACTTGCCCAGGGTGGTGGGCAGCCCTATCCAAGGCACCCAGGGAGCAGTTGAGAGTTAGGTGTTCAGCTCAAAGACACATTAGTTCAGTCATGCTCTGTCAGATCAGGGGGTGTGAATGGCAACCTTCCACAAGGCTAACCTCAATCAACTGGGTCTTGGGTTCACGTCTCCATCTGGGTGGAACTTCAATGTTCTTCCCATGACTTTCCTCCAGGGTCTCAAGTGTCCTCCCACAATGAATGGATGTGATGGTAGGACATGTTGTACCGTACAATTTTCTCCCTTTCCCAAAGTAGTAGTAATTAACCCATCCATCCATTAGGACTCTCCCCATCACTTTTGCAATGTCCCTGACTCTAGTAGGGTGAAGACAAGCACACGCCTCCTCCGCTGCATGTCATGTGACCGCCGCCTCTTTTTGAACCACCGCTGATACAACGTCCCTGGGGAACCAATGCGCTCGGAGGAAAGCGCAGGATTCCCAGCTCTGAATGGACCAATCAGTAGACTCCTGAGCCAGCGGACATTGCAATGTTGAGTGATGGGGAGAGAGCGCCATCTACCCGCCCAGAGAGAGCACTGCTAATTTTTGCTCTCTCGGGCCCCGGCTGCTGATGGCAAACAGCATTCAAACTCGCAATCCTCTGGTCATAGTGTCAGTGTCTTAACCTGCTGAACCACTTGGGGGCCCCTTATTACAATAAAATTCTGACAAACACATCTTTCGTATAGCCCAGCTAACCTATGATGGCGACCTCACCAGACCTGTTAATCATGAATACACTGTGTTTACAATGTTGTGTAACACATGCAGGCTCTTCTCACGTGTGCAGTCAGTCAGTGGTTGTAGTGAACTGATGGAAGAATGTTTATTGTTTACTACCATCACAAATTCCGTTCTGTATAATAGTGTTCTATAGTGATTCAGTTTTCTAATGTAGGGTACAGTGATTTCTATGCTCATTTATTTTATGTAAACAGCCCAACTAAAGCCCTGTTCTAATTGGATTAAATTTACAGGGGGTCCTGAGGTCGTTTCGTGTTTCACAGAAGCTCCTCAGTGTGGATGCGCCATTTCTGTGTTTTTTCTCGTCGTTCTACTGAACTGCATACTGTTTATGAGCTAACTCGGAGCTTATATGATCATTTTAGTCCTCTCCAGATGCAAACCTCCGTTTTTGTTTTTTCAGGCAAATGCTGTCTTGTGTTGGAGAATAAAGATTTTTGGCTGCTGCTGCTACTGCACAGTAAATCTGCCAGTGTTAAATCAACACTGTTGGAGTTAAATTAACACTGAGGGTGTAAAAATTTAACACTCCCAGTGTTAATTTAACTCTAATAGTGTTGGTTTAACACTGGCAGATTTACTGTGTAGCTGTACTTAGTCTTTTAATGCATGAAATCAACCAAAAACCTTCACCAACTACAAACCAAACAAAAGGAAATCTTTAGAAGGGTTATTTAATCATTTACTAGGTCTGGATGGAAGATCTTCTACTCCATACTCTACCTCGGCGAGCATTATGTGGAGGTAAAGGTAAAATTAGAAATCTATAAAAACAATGCTTTTACAGGCTTATTAGAAAAGTGATTATCATCACAGACAGGTTGTAAATGAACTGTGATCATATGATGCAGACATTTTTGTATTGAAAACTCACTTTTCTTGTAGTTATTTTATTTTTTATTAATAGTTTCAACTAGGGCTGCAATTATCGAATATTTTTGTAATCGAGTATTCTGTTGTACGGAGCCCCTGAAGGGACTTGATGTATTTTTTTTCCAGATTATAGGGATGTGTTTTTTTTTTTTTTGGTTTACTATCTGGTACTATCAGATGAGCACCTGATACTATCAGGTGAGCACCCAATAGTATCAGGTGAGCACCCAATAGTATCAGGTGAGCACCCAATAGTATCAGGTGAGCACCAGATAGTTTCAGGTGCTCACCTAATAGTATCTGGTGCTCACCTGATTGTACCAGACAGTAAACAAAAAATTAAAAATTGGATCCCTATAATCTAAAAAAAAAAAAAAAAAAACACCATGTCCCTTTAGGGGCTCCGTACTGTTGATTCATTGATTCAAATAAATCGTACTTTTGTGTTTTTAAACAATATCAGTGTTAAGCAACATGAAAGGCCTCTTAAAATGAGCTGGCAATTGGCTGTTATTCCTCACAGAAGGATTTTATTTAATCTCAACACTTTTATTAGAGCAAAGCTTAAAACCTTTGGCTTATTGGCTCCAGAACTATTTAATCAACATTTCTGTAAAATGTTTATGATGTACATGAAAAGAAACTATGAAATACAACTTCACAAAGACAGGTTAGCCTATTTGTCCTTAGTTTTATGTCAATTAAAAAAAGCCTTGCAATAGCCCATCTGAGAATAGAGAGTGAGACAAAGAGAGAGAGAGAGAGAGAGAGAGTGTGTCACGCGCTGCGAGGAGGGAGAGATGAGGAGGGATAAATTACGAGTGATACTGTACGTTCTAACAAGCGTGTGTGTTCATATCTGTTAGCAATCGTAAAAACATGTTCGTCAGTGCTGCAGCACCTGAACCGAAAGTGTCCTCATGTGAACTGCATGCCTTCGGTTCAGGTCCGTTTTACAGTGTCCGCCTTAGAAAAAAGAGTCCCACACTTTAGACATTTTCAGACTTTTACGCACACCAGTGTCTTCATTCTCCGCCACAGAGAGCAAAATAAATCAAAAATGGGCAAAAATTTATAAAAAAAAACAAACAAACAAAAAAAACAGACGACTACCTGATAACCTAATCCAAACTAAATAGAGCTTAAATCTGTTTTTTTTAATGAGATGATAAATTAGCAATAAAGTACTTGATTACTATATCATTCAGAACAAACATCAACTAAATATCTCTTGTATCGCTTGTGTTTGTTCTTGCAAGGTGACTTCTCAAGAGCATTGTTCTGTAGTGCATTCTTTGTGTTCTTACTAAATCAGCCTACAAATGGAGAGAACGTTAATGACGGAGAACATTCTAGAACAGTGGGATTAGGGTAGAACACTTTAAAGTTTCCCAGTGATTCTGCCCTCAGGCCTTAAAGGAAAAATTGCTACCCAAAGCTTTGACCTCCTTGGATTCGTTCTTTGTTCCAGTGACCGTTTTCGGTGATCACTGGGCGGGTCAGGGGGTGGGGTGGTGGCGAGTGAGCGAGTGAGTGTTATTGGGGAGGGGTAGAGTTATAGGAGCGCCTTGTTTTTCTGCATGCTTATGAAGGATAAATGTACTAAACGAGGCAGGAGCACGAACGCCCTCATTATGAGGCGCAGGGCCGCCGCCGTGCATGAGAACGGCCTAATAATACCCCTGCAGCACCACGGCACACATTTGCATCAGTCATGGGGAACCCTGGAGCTACCTAATAAAAACAAGCACAGCCACTCCTATATAGAGGAAGCAGGTCATTGGGCTCTTTCTCTCTCTCTCTCTTCTCTCTCTCTCTCTTCCTCTTGTCCATCTGCTCAGGCTGGCCTGAGAGGTGTTGTGCCATTGTTCTCAGCACCATTACACAGCTAGACAAATCATTGTCTGCTCTAACAATATAAAAAACCCGCTTTTCAACAAAAATATTCCCATGTCCTAGTTCTGTATTTTGGCTGGGTGTTAGTGCAACATTATGTTGTTACAGCCTTTCTGGAAAGCAATATTGGGAGAGCGACTAGTGTTTTCCAGTGCCTGTGTTTGGGAGCCAAAGCATATGAAATACTTCTTGCTTGGTCAACACTCATTAACATAACTTAGCATTCATATCAGATGTTTCCGCCTTCTTTTACATGGGAGTATGCACAAAATATTAGAAACCATGTCAAATTATTAAAACATATACTCGGAAATGTAGCTTACATCAGCAAAGCATTTCACAAGTACAAGTTCAAATCTGGCCATCATATACACTCACTGCATCAGGCTGAAAAAACGATATGCGGACAGTACGTTTTAAAAGTGGCCCAGAGGCATGCTTCAAGGCAAATAAATAATATAAAATCGTAACTGCAGCTGTTATTCATCTTTTCTCAGTCAATTAGATGAGATAAATATTTAATCTTTTTTATAACAGTAATAATCTGGAGAGAGTACTCAGAGGTAAATTAGATCTACTATACTCTCTACTCGTTTCAAATGTCATATTCATATTGCATTTGATGTCCGGCCATCATCTTTCCCCGGAGCGATAAGCTGGGCTTCGCCATCCTGTTTGCATTCCATGGATTTTCCATCATAGGTACATTACAGCAGATCGAGTCGTGTAATCGTGTTAAACGGCCTACTCCTACACGCAAGCACTCACTGATGAACCTGCGTCAGATCATAATAAGGTCACTGAACATCATACGTGACCATCCACTAATTGGCCTTTCAGGAAAACAAACAGACAAACAAACAGGGTATGTCGACTACTGATCAAATACGCTGTAGATTAAACAGTAGGGTATGCGGCCGAAATCTGGCTGCTTCAAAACTGCTGTTTACGTAGAACCCATTCCACAAATATATGTTTCTTGTAGTCTTATTTTATGAAATAAGGCTGCATCTATGGTTTCAGGACAAGGAGGCAACTGTAGGAACTGAATTTTTCTGTGACTTCTGTTTTATAATAGACAGAATGAGGAAAGAGGTGTAAAAGATAGCAAGGAAGTGTGGGGCAAAATCATTTTCACAGGAAACAAAAAGCAGAGGCAGAAGCTAGTTAGGAATGAACACCTTAACACTTCATTCACTACATACCCTACATATCAGACTGAGAGATAGCAAACAACAGCATCAAGAAGAAGAAAAAGAAGTAGAGGAGGAGGAAGATGAAGAGAAAGTAGAAGAAGACGAAGAAGAAGAAGAAGAAGAGGAAGAAGAAGAGAACAAGGAAGATGATGAAGAGAAAGAAGAATAAGAGAAAGAAGAAGAGGAAAAAGAAGAGGACAAGGAAGAAGAGGACAAGGAAGATGAGAAAGAGAAAGAAGAAGAAGAGGAAAAAGAAGAGGACGAGAAAGATGAGGAAGAGAAAGAAGAAGAAGAGGAAGAAGAAGAGGAAGAAGAAGAGGAGGAGGAAGGAGAAGGGGAAGAGGAGGAGGAAGAAGAGGAAGAGAAAGAAAAGGAAGAAGAAGAGGATGAGGAAGAAGAAGAGGAGGAGGAAGGAGAAGGGGAAGCGGAGGAGAAAGAAGAGGAAGAGGAAGAAGAAGAAGAAAAAAAAGATGAAGAAGAAGAGGAAACTTAGTGTTTAAGGGAATAAGACAAAAAGTTCTACACTCACTGTGTTGATGCAGGCAAGTTCTTTATTGAGCAGCCACGGCAATGAAAGCTTCCCTTCACCCCGATAACAGGACTTGATCCTCTCACGCATGGCCAGGTTGATTTGGTGGAGGGTGAAGAGGCACAGCACTGTTTCTCTGGGTGGATTCGACCTGTTCTTCTGGCCCTGGGAGAACACCACAAACAGCACATCCTCGTCCTCTGAAAGCCCCAATGCTTGGGCCAATGCCTTGCCTGGCCTGTGCTTGTAGGCAGCCTGGACTAGGCGGTACTCGGCGCCGTCCTTGTTGCAACCCAGTGGGAACTCAACATAAGAGTAGAACTCAGTGTCATTGGAGCACATGCGGACTATCTTGGAGGTGAAAAACTTCTCCCCAGAGGCATCCATTTGAGTCAGCTGGGTGTCCAGTTGAAGGGTGAGGAAGTAGATGTAGGTGCCACTAGAGAAGCCATAAACATAATAGATGTCGAAGGCCGGGTACAGGGACAGAGTGTCTGACGGGATCTTGATCTGTGAAGAGACAAACTCATCCTGGTAGACCAGGCTGAACATGCTAGCACTATCCTCATCCGGCACCAGTTTGCGACTAGACAATGTTGGGAAGTATTCCGACTTGCCATCAATTGCGGTACCAATGAAAAGTCGACTGTCACCTTTCTTCTTCTTCGGATCACCACGATCATCATCACCCACAACCACTCCCGCCATTCCATCTGCCTCACGGGCTCCTGACAGGTAGTGCTCCTTACGTGAGTGAGGTTCCCCAAGCTTGAATAGATCGTCCAGCCGAAGAAACTGGCACACCCCCTGCCAGATGCTTCCGCAGGCCACCAGCCGGTTGCCAGAGTAGTCGACCAGAAGAAGTTTGTTGACATTGTCAGTAGGTTCCAGCTTGTGAACACAGGCTCGAACGCTGGGCGGCGGGTAACACTTGGCATTGTCCTCCATGGGTCCCGTCTGGTGTGAACGCTGCTCTGTCAGGTTGGCGAACAGCTTGTAGACTCGGTTCACGGCACCCACAAACACCTCACCTGTCCTGCGGTGGACAGTCAGGTGTGTGAGACTTGTGTCCTTCACCCGGAAGGTGAAGCCCATCCCCGGAGGCGGCCCTGTGGGTGTTGCTGGGAATGCCGCCACAATCCCCCAGAGAACCAAGAAGCAAAACGACAATGGCCACGAGAGTGTCATGATTCCAAAGCTTTCTTCTATGGGGGGACGAGACAGAGCTCTTCCCTCAAGCTTTTCAAAGATTTTCTTTTCTTAGCAGTTTCAGTAGTTCATGTCTGAAAAGAAAGAGAGAGAGAGGAGAGAGAGACTGGGTTAGTTTCAGAATGGATTATGCAGGGAAACAATGTCTTATCTTTAAAAGTTTAATTGCATTAAGCAATGAGAGGGAAAGTTTTATAACCCCACATTCCCATTTTCAGCACTTTTGCATGAGTACCACTCAATCCGACCATTTGGAGGCATTAACGTCTCAGAGTGGACACTGAGCCAGTGGGGAGACAGCTGGGTGAAGGGGGGCGATTAGGGTAAGAGGGGTTTGGGGCGGGTGGGGGTGAAGTATTGATCGAGTGGCTTCTGTTGATGCCAAGCCTCGTCACTCCCACTCCTTTCACTCAATGGATTGCTAATAAACCTTTACAGCCATTGCTAATGCTAATCCACAGTACATTTGTTAATTACGCGCCAGTACTTGACCAAGGCTTAGACAGACGAGATGACAGGGGCCAGGGCGATCATATATGCAGAGAAAGTGAAAGAGAGGAAATAAAATTGGGCAAGCTGGACATTTCTGTTATGTTAACAGGTCAAGATGTTGAACATAAGTGGAGTGTAGATCAAACGCATTGCTCTTCTGCTCAATCACCACTCCCCCTTTGCAGGCACAGTGGCAGGAATGAAAGTGCTGCTTACAGCTCTCAGCCCTATCCCCCTCCCTCTCACTCACTCACCCTTTGTTTCTCACTCTCCATTCCTCTCTCACTCGCTTTGTTGTCCTTCTCAGTCTTTTTCTTCCCCCCCAACTGTCTCTCACTAGCTTCCTTTCTTTCTCTCTTGGCCATCTCAGCCAGGTTGGGAAGGGTCAGGCTAAGCTCACACAGGAAGAATGAGGCTTTACTCCCTCCTCAGATTCAGTGGTTTGAGGTTTCAGAAGGTTTTTTGCTTCCCTTCCTGTAGCTGGCAGCGCCCTACGTGCCGGCCTTAAATTTGGGCCACGGAGGCGCACGCCCAGACCACTGCCAAGTCATTTTGTTTTAGTTTTAACTTTCCATCAGTGAGGTGATGTAAATCAACTCAGGCCCTCGATAGCCAGCGCTGGCAGCACAGCTGAATTCCAGCCCCGTGAGATACTATCAGAAACCTTTCTCACCACGGCCGATCCTTTCATCCACCCAGGTGTATAAATAGCTGAAAACAGAATGCCGAAATTATTTAGGCTAACTAATCCAGCCTGCGGCCTATACGCTAACATGAGTGAGAAGTATGAAAATTGCTTAGCTGCTCTATCAGGCTAATGCACCACTGGCCTTTACGGCACTAATGAACCCTAATTAATCAAAAAAGCGCTCCCGTACCCTCCCATTCCTGTAAGCCAGATGCAAATATTGCAAAAGAAGTGATCGCCACATGAGCTGCCGCCTTCTGGTTTGATACAAAGTCGGAGTTCATTGCCCATTGTAATCCGGTGATGTATTGTAATACATTTCCTGACTACTGGAAGACGCTATTGAGCGGCAATCACGGTGATTTGATTAGCGCAGTGGAGGCACAGGCTGGTGCCAGGAGGAAAACGCTGAATGATGCTGAAGCTTCTTAGCCAAGCTGAATGCTCTGAACACGTGCTGGCGGCTGCAATGGCAGGCAGCAGATTTGAAGGAGTCAAACCCTCGCTGCTAAGGTAGGCCGTCTACCGAGGCTTTCTATTCACATCCAAATAAGTCTCCATTAGCTCCATTCTCTTCCCTGTGTGTCTCGTTGTTTTCATTAAGCCAAACACTCGCTGGGTGGCCCACGTCTTAATTAAGCCTAAAGAAGCGGTGAAAAAAGTCTTAATTTATCAAAGATTAAATCATTTCACTACATTTCCAATGTCTTCAAAAAGAAACCTTAGTGACCAAGTTAAATAAACATAATGAAACCCCAATAAGTAAGTAGTGAAAGCTATTACGCCTCCACATCAACACTTCAGTGTCAGAGCGTTTATGATGAGGAGCAGTTTTCTGAGCAAACCCAAATATTTTTTTTGAAGATGTCACAGACACGCTTTAGTGCTCTGCAAGTTCTTCAGGCACATCAATATTTTTGACAAATGCCCCCTTGTGACTCCTCTGCCCGAACTGCACTGGAAACAAGGAAGCGTGTGGAATCCTGATGAGACTCTCCGCTGCTCCACAGCATCCGGCCCGTGTACAAGCACGCTCAGCCTTTCCTACTGGTGCTAATTTTAGCTTGACATAGCCTCTCCTTTGACATCACTTTACAACACAGGCAAATTAGCATTTCAATGAGATCAATCAGACACAGGAGAAAACTGACAGGACACTACAGTCTAGAGTATGAATCCAGAACTGCTTACTGTTCTACATGAATAAACAAGAAACTTGTGTCAAAAAATGAGAATATCGTGAAGTTTATTGTTGTTCTTCATTGAAATAAAAGGTTAACTGTCATATTTTATATTCATTACATGTAAATTGACATACACAGTCATCACCAGCTCTGGATTGGAATGAACTTGACGCAGGACGTCACAGATGCCACGTTAGAGGCTTTGGTATATAAATAAGTGAGCACACTAATCAGTTGTAGCAGAGTGTAAAATGTTCATCACGGGCAAAGGATGTGATTTGACTGTCCAAATGAGCATGATAATAAGTGGCAGGTGAACATCTCATAAAGCTCTAACTTTTAAGATTAAGATGAATCTTTTTGCACCTGTGATTGCACACAATGGAATTTGACCTCCACATTTAACCCATTCGTGCATTGAAACACACACTAGTGAACACACTAGGCTGTGAGAATGTGTTCCCAAAGTGGTGAGCAGCTCTATCCACAGCGCCCGGGGAGCAGTTAGGGGGTTAGGTTCCTTGCTCAAGGGCACTTCAGTCATGACCTGTCTGGGGATCGAACCAGCGACTTTCCGTTCAAAAGACCAGATCCCACCAGATCACGGCTGCCCCAAAATACGTCCTTCGAGCCGGATTCAAACGAGGATGACCTCATAATGCCTCTACAGTCCTCCGCTCTACCAGCTGAGCTATCGAAGGAGTTTGTGAGATGTTCCAGAGCTGCTGTAGTGAAGATGTACTCAGAATGGACTTCTCATGCACTGAGTGCCTCCTGACGGCATAACAGTGGTGCCACACAGGCCACTGATGACAGACGGGAACGACAACTCCAGTGAGTGATACTGAGCAATCAACACAACACAGTGGACCAGCTAACCTCTATACTGAACACAGTAGCGAGGAAGAAGTCGGTGATCACCACTGAGAGTGTTCTAGGCCTGTGAATCCCACCATTTGGCATTTGGTAGGTGCTCATTATATTCTGATATGACTGTATTTCGAGACTTCTTTTGTTTTACTGTTGGTCAGTTTGGCTTGTAGCCCATGAAAATAGGACATAGGTATGATGTTGACAATGGCAAAGTGTTGCCTGCTGAAACAGGTTGTATCTCTGAAATGGGAACGTCATAAAAAGGATCTTGCCAATATTAATTAAAATGCCAAACAATGTAAAGTACAGTAACAAAAACTCATTGTGTATGTGTCTGTTTACATGGCACTGATCTCAAATTCATGACAATCATGCTTCTGTTAAAGATTATGGGTTACAGTCATACAGTGTCCTAAACCACAATGATAAGTGTGTGAGATCTTAATTAAGATCTGGATGTGGACTGAGAAAAGATCTGGTGATGAATTATTTAGGTTACAGTCTCACAGCTTCTCTTCTAAAATAAGAAGCACAATTCAGACTTTAAACATGTCTGGCCGATCAACTACATTTGGTGCAAATGTACAGTGTTAAATTATTTTGACAAATGATTCCTTTAATATACATTTTTGATGTTACAAATGCTAATTTTTATAATTGTTCTATAATCAATTCAAGCTGATGTATTTAAAAAATTGAGCATTAGGTCCAAGTTTCAATATTACATTGTTTCTTGTATTGTGTGATTGATCTTGTCATCCATTCCAAAAAGAAATGTAGAAAGCGAGCCTGAACCAGACAAGAGAGAGAGAGAGAGAGGGAGATCACTAGTCCATCTAATCAAGGACTCCAAAACACTGGTCTCTTCACACCACTTTTGTAATGAGGGTCAACAGCACTTGATTAGAAAGAAGGAGGAGAGAAAAAAGCGAAATTGCTCTCTTCACGGGATTAGGAAGCCATTCCTCTCTCTCTCTCTCTCTCTCTCTCTCTCTCACACACACACACACACACATCCATATCTGTGCTGAGACTACGCACCAGCTGAGGCAGACGATGAAAATATCAAAAGAGCAAAAGATCAGATTTGGGGAAGTTTTCCATATTTGTAGCTTCATGTAATCTTTTTACAAGCAGTTTTATTCATTTTTATGACTTCTTCCAATTTCGTTAGAGTCATTTCCTGCAGCAATGGGATTGTAGTCATTGCACAACGCTCCCAGCAGTCTGGTCTGCTTGCTCGGATGTGTACAGACCCACTATGGGACCTTGCAGGTACACGGCTGAATGGCACAGTGCACTGGGAGACAGAAAGAAACCATTTTTTTCATGCAGCCAAATCATGTTCCCCTGCTATTCTGTCCAGTGACAACATGTCCAGCTGCACTCTCACAGTCTTCCAAGTGGCACATGGCACAACTGGGATTTGAACCTGAATCCCCATAGCCATTCAATGTAACACACAAGGGGTTTCAGGCTGGCGTGTGCTCAGATGTTTCACTTCAGAACCTTCAGTGAAACTCCAGGACTGTTTATTTCTCACCGTGCTGAGTTTGCCGACTCATTCACCCGTGAACACAAACCCGCAGTTCCTCCGTTTCCCCTTTAAACGTCCCTTCCATCACCAACGCGTACAATTTGCTGACTGCAATAACACAAGCATGATGAATACATGGTGAATTATGGATGTGTCTGTGGATGCCCCATGCAAGTATGTATATTAACCCTTTAAAGTCGTGGCTGTTTAAACCGTTTACTCCTCTGGTTTCGATCATTTCTCAACACTATTGCACATGTCTCTGGATATGTAAATAACATGAGCTAAAGAAAGCTGAACAGTCGCATCATTTTATGTTGTTTTTGTCAAACTACCAACAAGCAAATATAGAAATTTGAATGTAGTAGTACATCTCAAAATTACAATATCATGAAAAAGTTGATTTGTGTTCTTAATGTATTTTAAAACGTTTTATTTTATATTGATTGCATGTAAAATGACACATTTCAAGCCTTTTTTAGCTTTACTGTTGATCAGTATAGCTCATCAAATCCAGAATCTCAAATTATTAGAATATTCCATTTAGGCTACGTTCACACTGACAGGCTGAAGTGACTCAAATCAGATTTTTTGCCTTAATGTGAATCAGATCTGATCTTTTCAAATCAGATTAGTGCAAATCAGAAGTAGTGCTGAGGCACTGTTGGCTTCTCTTGCTTACTCACAGAGCTGTGAAGGCTTGGGCCCCGAGTGGCTCAGCGGGCAAAGACGCTACCACTATGACCCGAGGATCGAGAGTTTGAATCCCGGTCATGCTGTTTGCCATCAACAGCCGGAGCCCAAGACAGCAAAAATTGGCAGTGCTCTCTCTGGATGGGTAGATGGTCCTCTCACTCTCCCTATCACTTTCACGTTGCAATGTCTGCTGGCTCAGGCGTCTACTGATTGGTCCAATCGGAGCTGGGGACCCTTAGTGCTTTCCTCCGAGCGCGTTAGGCTCTCCAGTGACGGTGTATCAGCGGTGGTTCGAAAAGAGGCGGTGGCTGCATCACATGCAACGGAGGAGGCTTGTGCTTGCCTGCACCCTCCTAGAGTCAGGGACATTGCAAAAGTGATGGGGAGAGGCCTAACGGAGGGGATGGGCTAATTGGCTACCACTACATTAGGAAGGGGATCAAAATGGGCAAAAACCTAGAAATAAAAAATTAAAAAGAAAAAAAAAAAAAAAGAAAGAGCTATGAAGGCTTTTATTCACCTTCTCCACCTGATCATGTACAGACCGCCTGCTGTTTACTGTCCTCCTGAGCAAAACGTGATGCACACATCAGATACTAATGCATTTGTTTTACCAGTTTAAATACAATCAATCATCTTGCAAAAACTATGGTTGCCAGATCCCCAAAATCCTCCTATACACTGTCTAACAGAAAGCCACTCAACACAAACTGATACTATCCCAAAATTGAAAGCATCTAATTACGGACATTTGAAGAAGCTTTATAAAGTAAATATAAATCTTACTAATCTTACTTTGTCATTCATTTTCTTTTCTATTTAGTGCAAAAATCCTGCAACCCACCACCTCTGAAGCTATGTGCAACTGTATTGTTGCAAACCTGGCAACCCTGTACAAATATGACTGTTTTTTATTTTTGTTGGTGATGGAGGCGGCGTGCATAATCGTATAAATGTGCGCATGCGTGCTGTTTCACAGACAGATTTGTTACAGATACAGATACAGATTTATGATTGTGAACCATCAAGATAGCCAAATTCAATCTGAGCAAAAGTAACGAGGCTTGTAATGTGAACTTAGCTTTGGGTTTAAGTAAATTACTATTCAAACAGTATCAACATTAAAACAAAAAAGGCTTGAAATATGTCACTTTATGTGTAATGAATATAAAATATATGACTAATGATGACTATAACATCACATTTCAATGGTCTTTCATTGTAAAGGTCAGAGTTCACCTCCTCAACCTCCTGTGTGATTCCTGATAGAAGAATCTAGAATGTTCTCTTCTCATTTTCCTCTCATTTATCTGTCAGTTCATTAGCACATTACATTGTGTCTTGTGGATGTGTTGCTTGTTGCCAAATCTTGGCTAGACGTTGCCTACTTAGCAATAATAAACCAGCATACTTCACGATGATGTCTGTGAGAGTTACTTGAAGCCAAAAAGGCCTTTGTGAGCTCACAAGCTTGCATACTTTCTGCAGTTTTGATTTGCCTGCAGGTGGTGCTGACATTTTAGGACTCATTCCATGACTACTGAAAAACAATTCTACCACAGTTCAAGTTATTGGAAAACATAAACAAATGCTAGAAGAAGAAGAGCTCGGAGAGCCTCTGTGGAGCCCAGTCGTACTTCCCTGTCTAGCAAATGTCTTATTTTACATTTGTCTTATTGGACTTGAAAACAGGAAGAGCGTCTTTGGGACGTTTGATCAGGGTGTGAATGTGTGATTTGGCTCCTCAAAAGTGCCCATCTTTGTTTTGTGGCACGCCTCTTTTGCAGTGACCAATCACAGGATTTGTTGCATATCATATTCATCTGCAAAGTTCATCTAGCATCCATGTGCAGAACCTGGTGACTGAAGCCTCCATGTGACATCTACGCTTGTTTGTTTTCTCTGTAATGTCATTGTTCACCGAAGACAGGAGAACATCATCTCCACAGTAAGTGCACTGAGGCCTTAAGTGTATCATAGCCAGGAGAATTCAGCCTTGAGTGCTCCATTCAGAAACTATTACAGTGTGCAGATCTTAACAAGCTATTAAACTCATTAATATCCGCTCCAAAGTAGTTATGATACATTATAGGTCCAAATATTTTTGGACACCTTTTCTAATGAATGCATTCAGCTACTTTAAGTTGCACCTATTGCTGACACAGATGTGCAAATGCACAAGCAGCTTGTCCAGTCCCGATGGTATTGCCAATAGAACAGGACTACTTGGAGCACATAAACATGAATCTATTGCCATAATGTTTAATGCCAGGCAGGTATAAACCCCCCAGCATAGAGCTGTGGAGCAATGGAACTGTGTTCTCTGGAATGATGGTGCTCCATCCAATACTTTTAGGATGACTTGTATATGAGGTGGGTGGTGATCATCCAACATCCTGACCTCACTGTTGTTGCTGAATACAATCAAACCCTCACAGCAATGTTCTAGCTAAAAGCCATCCCTGGACATCCGTTTCTCCAACAAAAGTATTTTTAAAACCCTTGAAGAAAAAATGAATGAAGAGGTGATCCAATACTTTTGGCCATACTATATATGTGCAATACATATACATTCTGGATCAGCATGTGGAAATAGAGCTTTCTGTATGTTACATTGGCTTAAAAGAAGAGCTATGCTGTCCTTATTGTTGGATGCATATAGAATTCTCAGTGCTATGTAATAGTAATAAGTAGTGCTTGGCGATAAAACGATATCGATTTTTTTCACGATAACTTTTCCCTCGATGACGATGATAAGACGGGACAATAGAATTCGATAAGCGTTAACGTTCGTTTCCATTTCACGTCGAAGCAGCTTCACAGTGAGTAAAGAAGTCTAATACTGCTGCTTGTTAGCTCCTCCTCACCAGCGCCGCCAAAATGCACTGTTGTGTTTAAGACAAGCGTGTGATTGGGGAGAGCATAGTGGGGCCGGGTGAGAGAGAGCGAGGTTGCTGTGTGCTTGTCTGTTTGTGAGAAGGAGGCGGGGCTCGCTGTGTGTGTGTGTGTCAGCCCAAGTGCTAGAATTAGTCTGTTAGCTTGGCTCTCTAGCCTGTTGTTATTTTGGAGTCGCTCTGGCCGACAGCAATCACTGTAAGTTTCAACAATAAAGCGACGACTGTAAACGTCTTTCTTGTCCATCCTTTCAACGCGTCCAACCGCTCGCTACAATATTATGTTCTGGCAATAAACATTTAAATATTTTAAACAGTAACATTTCATGTATTTAGTCTGATGTTTTTAGAAAGATGTTTAAAACTATGACAGTGTTAGAAAATGTAATATCGTGATAATTATCGAGACTGATCAATATAGAAAAATTTATTGTGATAACATTTTTGGCCATATCGCCCAGCTCTAATAATAAGTGCTTATAATTGATTTGTTTTAATCAGAGTAACAATAAAAGGCAAGTTTGATGCATATGCCTATTCATTTGCTTTCTTGATCAAAAATATACTTTGTGACAAAAACTATTGATACATTTTTGCATTGGTAGACTTTGTTCTTTAAATGTTATTATTAATATGGAAGAGTGTGAAGATCCTATTTTAGATGCATTGTAAGTAGAACTGATTCCATTGAAGGTAAAAGAGGAAGAGCACAACCAGAAATAGCTCTTATGTTGACTTTAAGAAGGAAGTGTATCACTGATGATGCGGTAGACTGACAGGGTTAAAGGCCAGTCATTTTGAAAGATGGCTTTTCTGAACAAGAAGGTTTTCACTTTGGTTCAGTCCCTTATGTCCAGTTCTATAACACTGATGCTTCCACTGACAGACTAACAATTTTCACGTAAGCTCTCTTTCAGCGGGTGTATCTGCAGACAGAAATGACGGGGCATGAAAACTACAGCTCAGCACTGTTTGCATGATGTGAACTGGCACTACATTGGGCATTCTTCATATAATGTTAATGCCTCTCTCATGGCTATTCGTTTTCTGTGCAAACACGTTGGCCAACGCCAACAAAAATGTAAAGTAACATAAAATCTCGCTCATTTGATACAAGAGACTGACAAGGCCCCAGGCAATTATTATAAACTGTATCTCTTGGCAAGACAATGTCGTGACTTGTGTTTGGTGAGCTTCTCCATCCTCCAGTACCCTGCACGACTGTGTTTCAAATTAGTCAAAGAAGGTCAAGGCGTTCATATTGACATAAGAGCTGAACTCTGCAATAAATACATTGTGCAACAGAGCTCCGATGACCGGTGAAACAATAGTCATGAGCAATGTGAACTACTAGGGTCAAAAGAGGCCAGCGAGGGGAATCGCTAGGAGTTCTCAGATTGCTTCCTCTTTTTTGTTATGCTGGTGTTCAGTATCATCCTGCAGGAGACTGGGGTCGACTGTTCTGTTTACTTTCACTCTGTCACTCTTCAAAAGCAACTTGAGGAAGCAAGTCAAGCTAAGAGAGAGAAAGCCTGATTGAGAATATAGACCGTCCGGCGTCCATCCAATTCAATGTTCAGTAGAAATTATATTTAATATCACAACCAACCTTGTCTTCAGTCTTCCACAGCTAATACTTTCATTTAAAGTCTCCTGTGCTGCTCTCTGACAGTCTAATGAGCCCAGTTATTTGGATATCAGGAGCCGATGCTAGATCAGTCCTCTCTGATCCTTTTGGAAAGCCGCTGTCTACTTTTTTTCCATCGACACAATGAAAGTACAGATAGTCCAAGCCTCTGCCGTGATCCACAGAGCAGGTTATGTCTTCATACTGTCCTTATCACTTCCATCAGCGTGTGTGAAGCTTAGTCTAATAACCTTTTTCCTGCCATATGTTGGAGGAGAGAAAGAAAAATCCACCTGTCCGTGCCAAAGAAAAACAAAAGATCTCATTAGAGATATCAGGAGGGCTGATCCTTCTGTAAGGAGGTGCTGAGACCAACACCATAGCAGGAAGACACTGAGATACTGGCAGGTGATACATATCATCAATACCAGTATTGGTACCATGCAAAGATTCATTTATCTGGTGCTGTTATGTTACCTTAATAAAGGCACCCCAAGTTTCATATATATAGGTGTGTGTGTGTGTGTGTGTGTGTGTGTGTGTGTGTGTGTGTGTGTGTGTGTGTGTGTGTGTGTGTGTGTGTGTGTACTGAAAAATAGTTTATTCTGCCTTTGTTTGTTGGAGTAACAGTCACCACTGTCCAGGGAAGGTTTCATACTAGACTTCAGAGCATTGCTGTGAGGATTTGATTGCATTCAGCAACAAAAGCATTGGTGAAGTCAGGATGTCGGATGATCACCACCCAACATCAGGCCCACCTCCTCAACTCATGCAATAAGTACTGGATGGAGCACCATCATTCCAAAGAAAAGAGTTCCATTGGTTCATGTTTCAGAGAGTCGTATTCTTTTGGCAGTACTTCTCTACAGGAAATAGACAAGCTGTGTGTGTGCGCATTAGCACATTGTCAGCAAAGGGTGCAACTTCATCCATCCATTATCACACCCACTTAATCCTCTATCAGGGTCACGGTTAGTCCCCTACCCCCTCACTGGGCACAGGGCAGGGCATTACACTATTCAACTAAGCCCAGGACAGGGCGTCAATACATTGCTGGGTGCACACATGCACGCACACATACACAGACTATTTTAGAGTAGTCAATCCACCTGACCTCCATGTTTTTGGGTTGTTGGAGGAAACCCACGCAGACACAGGGAGAACATGGAAACTCCGCTCAGAGGGGGACTCGAACCCAAGACCTCAGTGCTGAGAGGCGAACGTGCTAACAACTAAGCCACCGTGTCGCGCCTGGGTGCAACTTAATATAAGCAAACGCATTCATTAGAAGTGGTGTCCACAAACATTTGGACATATTGTGTGTTTGTGTGTGTATGTGTGTGTGTGTGTGTGTGTGTTCATATAAGCTTCCTTTCTGGAAATCCAGTTGGTGTCTGGTTTACGTTACCAGGTTCCATTTGGTAAAGAACAACACTGGCCAATCAAAAGAAGCTCACGTTTATAAGACATAGACTATTTGCTTGTTTTGATTGGCTATTTTGTTCTCTGACCTGCAATAGCATTACTCACTAAACGTGTTCAATGACTAACATCGCAATCATGTGACACAGAAATATATTTGCTAAAAATGCTAAATTCTTCAGCACTGCCTTGCACAGCTCAAGAGAGAGAATTACTGAGAGACACTAAACCACAGAGATAGAGAGATAGAAAAAGAGAGAGGGGGGTTGACTAAGAGAGTGAGTGAGAGAGAGATGGGGCGAGTGAGCACAGACAGTAGCTATTGTTCAGCGATCACCACCTCCAGTGACTCCACATGGCAGCTCAGCTCAAAGCTCACTCACAGGATGAGGGCATGCCGGCGCCGTTTGATCCCACCCCAGAAAACTGACAAAAGGAGGAGAAAAGCCGCGAATGACTCTCTGCCATTCCAGCGTCGAGTCCTGGACCTTCAAACTCTGACAGATGACTACAAATGAATGGCTATCAATGACCATGTAAGCATGGGTGGGAAGCTTACCAGTTCTGTGTTTAATCATTCAGATAACTGTTCAGCAAGAAGAGTGATGGAATGGTTACCAGTTTTAGTGGCACATCACACAATAATGCTCAAGAGTAATAATACTATTTCCAAATAATGACCGTATAAAACTGCCTGCCCTAGTGTCACAGCCAACGTTCTAGTCTCCCTGCGTATCACATGCCAAGACGATGTACAGTAACATACTGATAATGGTCAACTATACTTGTACTGCAGTCAGCACATGTTGTGTAATGATTTGAGTGCTTATTGGTGCATTTTCTGTTCCTGCCCTGCATCTGAACTTCTGCTTCGCTACTGTACTGCAAGACCAGTTACGTCTTCTGATGGTGGTCTGCTGGCAGAGGCAACATCCAGTTGGCAGTAGATCTTTAAGTGTTATGGACCTCAAGCTTTTGAACTCACTATAACAAATTCTTCACCTCTGCTCTGAATTTTTTCAGATTAAAACTGACCTCTTTACTCCATACTTCTTTCTTGTGTGTGTGTGTGTGTGTGTGTTTCTGATCCCTTGTGTAATGTGTCCTTGGGTATTCGAAGGGCACTAATACAAATGCAAGTGATTATTAAATAATATTATTATTATTATTATTATTATTATTATCATTATTATTATTATCATTATCATTATCATTATTATTATTATCATTATTATTATTATTATTATTATTATTATCATTATTATTATTATTATTATTATTATTATTATTATTATTATCATTATTATTATTATTATTATTATTATTATTATTATTATTCATGTATTACATAAATTGAACTCTGAGTAGAACTTAATCTTCACCTCTGACTCAAAATTTCTATTTAACCTGAATATGTGTAGCCTTACACACCTATCGACCAGTCTAGTGGCCAAATGACCTTTGTATGAGTGTTGGCCTTGCAGGCTGTGAGTCTGCACTGGCATTAACATCTTACACAGAGGGTCACTGTACATGTGTGTGTTGATACAAGAAAAATCTGTCGGGATGAACTTGCGATTCAGCCAACAACTGAAGTCATCATTGAATGACTTCATCACTTTTCCTCCACTCAATCTGCTGGTGTGCACAAACAGTAGGAATTATGAATGAACAAATAAAAGAAAACAGTGATGCACTGATTTAACGTAAACACTGATCTGATTCAAATTTGTATATTAATAAAATACTGCAATCACATAACTCTGTTGTTACTTTTAAAGTGACACATTCACCAGAGAAATTGGACATGTGCACACTAATGAACAATGAGTACACTTGCCTGGAGGGCAGCACTATTCACATTGCCTGGGGAGCAGTTGGGGATTAGATGCCTGGGTCAAGTGCACATCAGTCATGTCCTGTTGGCTCAGGGGATAGAACCAGCAACATTCTGGTCATAAAAGTGGTTCTTTAACCACAAACCCGCCAGCTTTTGTGTGATATTTTGCTGGTAACTGTCTAAAGTCATGTATTTTATGTGTTTCAAATTGATAAACACAACAGAATCAGTTCTATCATGTTCTGGGGAATGTGACTTAGAACTGGTGTTGTTTTTATATTAATATTTATAGATATATGTCCGTCATACTATGTCAGAAACCACATTAACTAGTCTATGAGACCTACATTAACATCTGGATGTGGTTTGAATGGGTTTAGAGAAGCAGTGACTGCTGAGTTCTAGTCTTTGGACGCAACATTAGCCTCGCAGCTCCAGAAGCAAAATTTGTAAGTGGGGAAAATATGTAAATATGAACCATTCCTCAAACATGTTAACTAAGATTCTCCTATCAAATCTCCTGTTATTAAACACAATTCTCTTTGTACAGCCCCCAGTATCATGAATAGTGAACACTACATAAATATTTAGCGCTATTAAAAGGGCAAAATGCTTGTCACATTTTACCTCATGAAGCAGCTTTCTATTTTGGTTCCACACACTGTTACTGTCGCCATGCGTGGCAATAGCCTTCAACACACTTCACTACTACATCCACTTAGGATGGAGAAAACGACTTCATTCAAATGTGTCCTTTGCTTGCACATGAATAAAATATATCACATCAGCACAATTACTGTCTCCTGGTTTACTTCAGCCTGTATTTGTGTTGATACAGTATATTTTATTCATGTGGAATAAGTCAGTACGTTTGAATGATGTACAGTCACATTCAGAGCTGTTGATTTCTTTGAGGGGACGTCTCGAGGAGCCAAACTGAGCAACACGTTAGCTCAACGTTCTCTCAGTTGTGAGTCGTGAACGCTTAAGTGAGCTGCTCCAGACGTTCAGATACCAACTACAACCACCAGACCTCCAGCCACAGACTCACAGACACCAACGTGGAGCTAAAAGAAAGGGTGGAGCTGGGTTTATTACTCAGTTCACCCCTTCATTTAAAAATATGCGCATTTAGTGCGTGTATTAGCTATAAACTGGCTGCTATGAACTAGTGTTATATACATTACAGAGAGAGAGAGAGAAAATAAACAAACTGACATACAGAACAAACAGATAGATAGATAGATAGATAGATAGATAGATAGATAGATAGATAGATAGATAGATAGATAGATAGATAGATAGATAGATGAGGTAGTTTACTATGACACAGATAGATGCACGGATTAAGAGAGATGATTTTTTTTCCTGAAAAAACATCATTAGTTTAAAAATCGGGCATGAAAACAGCCTGACTGTCCTGCCGCCATTGACTACACTGTTTATCTTCAAATAACAAATAAGAAACCAATATTTGTGTCACGTGACGGCGCCTCTGGGCACATACAGATGTGTGCGAGGAGAAACACCTCAGCGCAAAGTGGCAGCTTCGCACACGGGCATCAGCCGGGCAACACTTGCCATCCCCCCTTTTACCCACCAGTCTCTCAGCCTGCCTCATATGAGAATGCCTCTGTAACCAAATGTAATGATTTCCATAAAAGCGATGTGAAATTTCTCTTTTCAGTGAAGCCAACCACAGTCCCTCATCGCGTACAACTTTATATAGAAAACGCCGAAGAGCTCCGGCGTACAATCAGCAGCGTTTAATACTGTTATTGTGTGTGTGTGTGTGTGTGTGTGTGTGTGTGTGAATAAACTGCACAGACACGCTCTATGACTGGTGCTGTAGCTGTAAAACAGAAGCATCGCTTCGGCAGGTTTTGATTCTGAACGCGCCTTTGTTCTGAACACGCTAGCGGGCTATTAACCGTGTTTATGTGGAAGCCCTCTCCGTCTGCACACACCGGTTAAAGCATCGGTCCCTGTTGCAGACAGACGGGGCAAACTGACTGAGCCAATTCACCCCAAACCTCCACATTTGGCGTGAAGAAGCGGGAGCAGTGAGTGCTGTGATACACGCTGAAAACACCGAGCATCAGTGTGTAATCAGTGCCTGTGTGTATATGAACAGAGCGCTTACCTGTGTTCAAAGTGCAACAGTTACATCCACGGCTTTCTTTAACAACCTCTCCGAGTCAAATTCGTTCAGTTCTGCATGTGCTGCACGGAAAAGACGCGAAAACACGGCGCACACGACGAGGCAAACCTCATAACCCCAAGAAACCGTCTCGCTTTCTTCAGCAGCGTGGGGACGGGAGCTGGCCCTTTAAAATGGAACGTACCACCGCTAGTGAAGGGGTGTCCGAATCACATTCGCATAATAAATAGGAGAAACGCAACCGCTTTCTACAAAATAATAAATGGATATACACTAATAAAAAAGCCAACTCTAATTAAACTACCCATGATACATATTATTTTCATGAATTATTCATTTCAGCGATTGCTTTGTTTTCTAAACAATCCTGTTACACCGAATGGTACGGGCCCGCCCTTCATTTAGTATTTTCTACCAACCCAGATGTTGCAGAGAAGACTGGCTGTGGAGACACGGAGATGTACGTGGTAGCAAACAATTAAGCTCATATTGTTTAAGGATTTAAAAGGCTAGTGAAAAGATGGTGAATGTATGTAGCTTTGTGTTAAATAAACTCAGTAGTAGCCTCGCTTGTGTTGTGGTGGCATGTGTGGACATTTTTACGTTTGAGTGTCACATGGCACATAAGAATGATATCACTCGACCAGGTGGGCTGTATTTCCGGAAACAAATGACTTCTAGTGACTTCATTGCTCCCAAATAGCTCTAAATAGGAGATCACGTATTAAGGTAGCATTTTTGTTTTATTCTTCTACTCCTGGCAGCATTTTCCATCTATTTCTAAACAAAAGCATTGTGATTTAGAGCTTTTATTTGAAGAAAATGTGAATTGGTCACAATAATAAAATATACAGTTTTCAGAACTTGAATAAAAACTGGTTTATTCACTTTAACTTGGCAAGAGTTGCGAAATCAACATTGGGTGGAATAGCTCTGATCTGTGTTTGATGGCTTGTGATCCTGTGCTTTTGATGGGGTTCAGGTCTGGTTTCTCTGTATCTTCACTGCACATTCTAGTGGTCTGTGTATGGAGCTCAGTGAACTAAGAATGCTTTATAGCTTATTTGTGAGGGAACAGACTGGCCTGCGTCAGATTTGCTCTATGCTGTTTTGCCAGTAATGAAGTTTGATGTAATCTAGCAGCAAATAGCAAAGCAATCCACTTATTCAAATCATGTGGCCCAGTAAATGGCTGTTTAGGGAAAATGACACTCTACAGTAAACAAATGCAAATTTTGCCTGACATAAAATAAGCGGAGAGTCATGACGAAGAGCCGGAGCCTGCAGCAGCCTCAATCAAAAGTGCTAATAGTCATCAGAATAGACTTTCTAATATGCTAGATTACAGACAGGCATGCTTGGGGGATTCCTGGAAGATGTTTTTTCCCTTCAGTGCTGTGTGCTGAGGAGCCAGGCAGCTCTTTTGATGTTTAATAAGGAGCCTGAGTTTTGTCATGGTACATAATGGTAACAAGTACATCCAATGGCTTATCAGTGTAACATCTAAACATTACTACTTCACAAGGCCAAAAATAAACCAGGAAGTGGGTGGGAGAGGTGTACAGATCTAAACTGCCATCAAAATGGTCTTAAATGTGAAAAGTGCTTAAAAATGAGATTAGCGGTAGATTGAGGTTTAGGATTAATGCTAGGAAAACTACATACAGTATATATATAGGGTGAGGTAGTACAGTGTTAGGGCTTTTTAGCTCAGTTGTCAGTGTTGACAGTGAGATTATAGGCTTTATTATCTGATTATAATCCACCAGAAGTTAGCACATATCTTGTGCCGGGCATCAAGGGATGTAGGAATATCATGGATACACTAAGAGATATTAGTCCATGAACAAACTCAGTAAACACGTTTAAAAACTGGAATTGGAGATTCTGTATGTCCAAGCATTGCTCAGTTAGAGTATGTCTTTGAAAAAGGAAAATGTAATCTGGTCCAACATTAGTGAAATAAGTGCTATAGCACTAATGCTAACTCCATAATGTTCCTATCAGTGGCGGATGCTCTAAGACTGCAAGGGAAGCTCAGCTTCCCCTAAAATGTCAAAAAATAAGTGATCAATAATATACTGTTGTGTGTACA
>BRDA01009038.1:0-11060 GCA_036984385.1 Crenuchus spilurus
ACACCTGTTACTTATCACAGGTGAGTTTGAATGAGCATCACATGCTTGAAACAGTTATTTACTCTCAATTTTGAAAAGGTGGCAATAATTTTATCAGTCCCATTTTTGGAGTTTTGTTTGAAATTATGTCAAATTTGCCTTTTTTTCCCTCTGTTTTTTGTGTTGTTCCAATACACACAAAGGAAATAAACATGTGTATAACAAAACATGTGTAATTGCAATAATTTTCTGGGAGAAATACTTCATTTTCTGGAAAAAATTCAGGGGTGCCAACACTTTCGCCATGACTGTATGTGTTCAAAATATGTAGACCTCACTTCAGTCTCTTTGTCTCATTCTCTCTCACTTGCTATCTCCCAGTGGGATTTCTAAGCCACTGACTGTATTGGCCACGTCTTTAAAATGAAGCCGAAGAAAGCATACATGGCAGTGTGTGATAAACACTCTGGAAGAGCTCCCAAGATCATCATTAAAATAAATCCGAGCCTTCGAGCTGAAGCCTAAATCTCCGAGGTCAGAGCTGCACAGATTTTGCATATGAAAACGTCTCATGACTTGAAGCTAGTGCCCTTCAGTACAGATCCCTTTAAGCATTCAGGGTCTGTGCATACATAATCAGTGCATATTTGATGATGTCAATGAAACAAAAGACTACACAGAGCCCACTTGAACTGGGGAAAGTTAAGAATGCAAAACAAAGGAGACTACAAGATAAACTGATGTGGTGCAGATCAGCTTAAGTGAAAGAGTAAGCAGCAGGGGATAGAGCAGGCTGCTAGTAAACAAAGACCTTCCCCATGCTTTGTGTTGATAGAGGATTAGAGAGTATTAAATGTTCAAATGTGCCATGCAAAAAAGGAGGATAGCCTGTGCTGATGAGAATGGGAGTCATAATGTCCACTCTCTCTGTTATACTGGTGTCTTGTCTGCTTGTCTATGCTTCTTTGACTGTCTCACATGCTCAGTAGTGTAGATAATCATAATCATTTGGGATGCTGCTCTTGATACAGCAGTTTATGGTTAGATTTGGAGGCACAGAATACAAAGAGAGTCCTTCATATATGAAATGTTATACATTTTCCTTATATACTCTGTTATTATGAGACTTTTTGGCTCTTTGGTGTAAACAACCTTGATTCCAGTTCAAGTTGGAATGCTGTGAAAAATGTAAATAAAAACAGAACGTAATGTGCAAACATAAATCCTATTTACATGAAAGAAGTACAACAAACATATCTAATGATTTTTTAACCATATGTGCATTTTGAATTCTGAAGAGGTGGGACAGGGGCATGTTTATCGCTTTGTTACATCACCTCTTCTTTTAACATCACTCTGTGTTTGGTGAACTGGGGAGACCAAATGTTGCAGTTTTGAAAGTGCAATGTTTTCCCATTCTTAGCTCATGCTGAGGTTTAACTGCTAAACATTTCAAGGTCTTTTTATTTTTAATTTAATACAGCCCAAATGAACACTTTTACCATGGAGCCATGCTGTTATAAGACATGTTGTTTGGCATTGTTGTAAAGAAATGTTTTTCACTAAAAGAAATCCCTGAAAAATACATCTGAATGGCAGCATATGTTGCTCCAAAAACTGTATATTATTAATGGTGCTTTCACAGATGTACAAGCAATTCGTGCATCCAAATTCCACTAATGTACCCACAGAGCATCATGGATACTGGTTTTTGAACAGATTTTTGCACTTATGGCACCTCTCTTTTTTAGCCCAGAGAACAGAGGGCTCATACTGTAATTTCCAAAAAGAATTTCACATTTTGATTTGTGAAACCACATGCTCGTTCTCCACTCAGGCCAAGAGAAGGTGGTGATGCTTCTGCTACTGCATGCTGTATGGTTTCTTCTTTGCCTGGTAGAGGTTTATCTGTTCACAGACAATGGATTTCAGAAGTGTTGCTGAATCAATGCACAGATTTCCACTACAGAATTATGTCTCATGTTTTAATGCAGTGCTGCTTCAGACCTCAAAGATCATAGCCAACAAATGCTGGTTGAGATTTCTCTTGATTATTCATCCATCCATCCATCATCTTCTGCTTATCCGTGTATGGTTTGTGGGGGTAACAACCTAAGCAAAGTAGGCCAGGCGTCCCTCTCCCCAGCCACCTCTTCCAGCTCTGGGAGGATTCTAAGGCATTCTCAGGCCAGCTGAGAGATATAATCTCTCCAGCATGTCCTAGGTCTTCCCCAGGGTCTCCATCCAACTGAACATGCCCAGAACACCTCACCTGGGAGGTGTACAGGAGGCATCCTTAACAGGTGCCCAACTCACCTCAACTGGCTCTTCTTGACATGGTCGAGCAGCAGCTCTACTCCGAGCCTTTCCCAGATATCCAAATTCTTTACCCTATCTCTAAGGAAGAGCCCAGACACCTTATGAAGAAACCTCATTTCAGTTGCTTGTATCCTTGATCTCATTCTTTCGGGCACTACCCAAACCTCATGACCATAGCTGAAGGTTGCAATGTAAAATGACTGGTAAACAGAGACCTTTGCCTTCTGGCTCAGCTCTCTCTTTACCAAAACAGACTGGTACAGAGCCCACATCACTGTGGATGTTGAACTGATCCACCTGTCGATCTCTTCCACTTTAGCCTGTCGAATCCTTAGACTTGAGGCAAGGATCCTTTCAACCTGGAGAGAGTACTCCACCTTTTCCCACTCAGCTGCAAATGGGTCCAGTGAGAGTTGGAAGTCCTGGTTTGATGAAGCCAGCAGGACCACATCATCTGCAAAAAGCAGATATGGAATCCTGTGGTTACCAAACTGGACACTTTCCACCAATTGGTCTTGCCGAGAAATTCTGTCCATAAAAATTATGAACAGAATCGGTGACAATGGGCAATCTTTTCAGAGTCCAACCTCAACTGAAAACCAGTCTGACTTACTGCTGGTAATGCAGACCAAGCTCCTGCTTCATGTGTATAGGGACTGGATAGCCCTTAGCAAAGAATTCAGTAGCCCATACTCATGGAGCACCCCCACAGGATACCCTGAGGGACAAAGTCAGATGCCTTCTTCAAATCCACAAAACTCAAGTAGATTGGTTGAGCAAATTCCTGTTGCACCCTCTAGGATCCTAGCAAGGGTAAAGAGCTGGTCCAGTGTTCCATGACTAGGACAGAACCCACACTGTTGCTCCAGATCCAAGACTCAACAATCAGTTGTATTCTCTTCTCCAGTACCCTTGAATAGACTTTACCAGGGAGGCTAAGAAGTGTAATCTCCTATAGTTTGGAACTTGGAACACTCCAGTCCCCTTTCTTAAAAATGGGGACCACCACCTGTCTGCCAATCCAGGGGCACTGCCCCTGATGTCCACATGATGTTGCAAAGATGTGTCAACCAAGACAGCCCTGCAGCATCCAGAGCCTTGAGAAAGGCAGGACAGATCTCATCCACCTCCAGGGCCCTGCCACTGAGGAGTTTTTTTGACTACCTCGGCCACCTCGGCCTGAGTGATGGACGAGTCATCCCCAAAGTCCCCAGAACCTGCTTCTTCTCTTGAAGATGTGCAGGTGGGTTTGAGATGGTCATAGAAGTATTCTTTCCAATGGTCACTCCAGTCCCTAGTTGAGGTCAACAACTCCCCACCACCACTATAGACAATGTTGGTTGGAAAATGCTTTCCCCTTCTGAGCCGCTTGAACGTTTGCCAGAATCTTTGAGGAACTGTCCGATAGTCGTTTTCCATGGCCCCAACAAACTCCTCCCACATCCATGTTTTTGTCTCAGCATGCTTGGCTCTTTGGTACTTGTCAGCTGCCTCTGGACTCCCACAAGACAACCAGGGCAGACAGGATTCTTTATTGAGCTTAACAGCCTCCCTCACCCGGGGTGTCCACCACCAAGTATGGGAGTTTCCACCCCAGTAAGCACCAACCACATTGCAGCCACAGCTCTGGTCTTCTGCCTCCACAGTGGAAGCCTGGAACACAGTTCATTCAGACGCTATGTCCCCTGCCTCCCACGGAATTTGGTCAAAGCTCTACATGTGGGGGTTCAAAATATGTATGACAGGTTCCTCTGCCAAACATTCCCAGCAAATCCTCATTACATATTTGGGCCTGCCAGGTCTGGCTGGCATCCTTCCCTTCCATCTGATCCAACTCACCTTCAGGTGGTGATGGTTGACAGCTCAGTCCCTCTCTTCACCCAAGTGTCCAAGACACATGGCTGCAAGTCCAACAATATGTTTAAAAAGTCAATCACTGAACTTTGGCCTAGGGTGTCCTGGTGCCACGTGTACTTATGGGCACCCATGTGCTTGAATATGGTGTAAGTTATGAATAGACTGTGAAGAGCACAGAAATCCAGTAACTGAACACCACTCAGTTTCAGATCGGGGAAGCCATTATTCCAAATCACGCCTCTCCAGGTCACACTGTCGTTGCCCATGTGAGTGTTGAATTCCCCTAGCAGAACAATGGAGTCCCCATAGGGTGCGCTTTCCAACTTAAGGTGCTTTTACACCTGAAATTCTGGACCATGGTCCAAACCAAGGTTTGTGTATTTGTTGAATTGAATTGAATTGTTACTTTGTATATATTTGGTCCGTTAGGTTTGTTTTCACACTGCATTTTTGTGAGCGCACCAAAGACTTTTACTATGACTCGCCTTTGTGCTGTTGTCATCATTTACTTGTGGTGCATTTTCATGCAATGTAGGTGTGAAAACACCCTAAGAAGGCTGGGTATTCTGAACTGCTGTTCAGTGCATAGGCACAAACAACAGAACCCATCCCCAAACTGAAGGCTTAGGAAAGTTACCCTCTCATCCACTAGGGAAAAACCCCACACCCAGGTACATAGGGGCGCTATGTGCAAGCCTGCCCCTGCCCGACACCTCTCACCTTGGGCAACTCTAGAGTGGAAAAGTGTCCAGTCTCTCTCAAGGAGATTGATTCCAGAGCCTGAGCTGTGTGTTGAGGTGAGCCTGACTATATCTAACTGGTATCTCTCAGACTCATGCACCAGTTCAGGCTCCTTTCCCACCAGAGATGTTACATTCCACATCCAAAAAGCTATGTTCAGTAGCAAAGGATCGTAATACCAGAGCTTTTGCTTTAGGTTGCCACCCAAATCACACAGCACCCAATCACCATTACTGCCTCCCTCACAGCTGGGGAGCCCATGTTGGAGTTGACCCATGTAGCTTCTTTGGGTTAAACCTGGCCGGCCCCCATGGGTAGAGGTCCGACCACCAGGCACTTGCCAAGGAGCCCCTCCCACAGGTCTAGCTCCAGGGTGGGGCCCCAGTAACCCTATTCCGGGAAAGGGAAGTGGGGTCTTGTTCTTTTTGTTGATTATGTTAGTTTTTAAATTATATTCTGTACTGTTAGTGATGAATCCCCCTAGTATTTAGGTATTTTAAATTCAGAAACATTATTCTTGAATTGCTGCACTATTTGCCTGTGCAGTCTTCTACAGAGTGATGAACTCCTTCTTAATTGTAAATGGTCTTTGAGGTTACTGACCTCGGTGGTATGGTGGCTTGATGGGTAGCATGCTCACCTCTCAGCGCTGAGGTCTCAGGTTTGAGACTTTGAGACTCTGGTTTCCTCCCACAATACAAAAACATGGAGGTCAGGTGAACTGGGTACCGTACTTTCCGGACTATATGTCGCTCCGAAGTACAAGTTGCACCAGCCATAAAATGCATAATAAAAAAGAAAAAAACATATATAAGTCGCACTGGAGTATAAGTCGCATTTTTGGAGGACATTTATTTCATAAAGTCTAACACCAAGCACAGACATGCCATTTTGAAAAGTAATTTAAAATAAAAATAGAATAGAGGCAACAACAGGCTGAATATGAGTATGCTTACGTTACTGACACAACTGAGAACGTGCCTGGTATATTAACATAACATATTAAGATTTATTCAGAAAACCATAGCATATATAATATGCTAAAACGTTTACTAAACCATCCGTGTAACTCCAAATAACTAAAATCCAATGAAATCTTCATCCTCGGTGTCACTTTTAAACAACTCCGCTAACTCCGGAAGTAGAAGATGCGGCGCTTCTTCTTCTACGTCGCTTACATCAGACTCATCTTCAGTTGCAACACGGGCCTAGAGCGCCCTCTTGCGGTTTAGTGTGAAAATAACATGTAAAATTATATACCGGTAATAATGTATTACGGTTATAATTTCACACATAAGTCGCTCCAGAGTATAAGTCGCACCCCCGGCCAAACTATGAAAAAAAAACGCAACTTATAGTCCGGAAAATACCGTACTTCAAATTGTCCTGGCATGTGTGTGTATGCCCAGCAATGTCCTGGGTTTAGCTATGATAGTGTAACGCCCTACCCTGTGCCTAGTGAAGAGTAAGGAACTCACTGCTACCCTGATCAGGATTAAGTGGAAGATGAACGGTATTTTGCAAATTAATATAGTTTATTGTGAGATGATCCAACAGGTGAGCTTAACCAATTTTACCAGTCTTTTCTTTACCCTGTCCCAAGATTTTTGCTGGTAACTTCAACTTAAAAAAAAAAAAAAATAGGAAATCTCAGTTTTAACATTCAATACATTTGTTTCTGTGCTGATTTCAATTAAATATTCTGTTTAAATATTTGCACTACATTCTATTGTCACGGAGTCACACCTTTTGTTGAAGAGGGTATACACCAGTGAGCCAAAACATCATGACCACTCACCAATAATGAGAATATATGGAATTGCATATATCTCATAATAACAGAGCATGTGCTGGAGTTGGGATATGTTTGTTGGCAAAAGAAGATGATATTATGATATTCTTATAAATTACATGTAGAATATGAGAAAAACGAGTACCTATCAAGTCTGATCTATGGCAGCTCCACTTTGTAAATTACAGGACTTAAATGATTTTGGTTGCAGATATCACAGGACCCCAGTAGAGCCCATTCCTCAGGCTGGAGCTGTACATTAACATATTAAGAATATTAGCTTTAGGCATAATGTTCTGTGGACATTTGTAATATACTGTTATGTACTATCTTGCACTGAAACACGTTCAATTATATTGAGTTTCATAAAACATTACACCTTTCTGTAATCTCAGATGTTCAGTGTTTTAGCTTTTAATAGCTTTTTTTGCTTTTAGTTTACTTTTTTCTCTCAAAGACAGCTATACATACTTTCAGACCCTAAGCGTTGTGTTGTCTTCTCACAGTAGAGGGTTGACAGATACACTAAAAGAAAGAGTGGATCTTGATTAATCTCTCAAAGATGGAAACTTCAAGCACTTTTTATCTGATGGTGAGTTCAGTTTCACTTGACTTTCCCCTTCCTTATGCAAGTGGATTATAATTTCTATGTCTCTTTGAACTGGAACATAGTGTCAGTAACACAGTCAGAGACAGACACAGCTGTACCCCGTTGGTTTTAAGACTGGAAAGATGGAAAAGTCAAATGCAGACAAATATTTATAGATTTTATACTTAGTGATGGAGGCATACAGTATGTGTGTTTTTAAATCAAATCAAATGTATTTATAAAGCTCTTTTTACAACTGATGTCACAAAGCAGCTTTACAGGGTCAGTAATAACAAACACCAACTCATTAATCCTTTACTGTTCCCTCCACGTTAAAAACACTTTTATTACCAACACTTCTGCACAGAACTGCATGTTCCCTGCATTGTAGTATATTATTTGAAAATGGCTGCAAATAACCATGTTGGCAGTTTTGTGAACAGGACCCGTCCAACCTTTTGCATGTCGTTTTGGTCAGTTGTGTTCATTTGACCAAATTCTGTCAATAAACAAGCTCTTCAAACCAAATCACGATCAGGGCAAATTGTTAAGCTCTGTGTTTGAATGCAACAGAGGTGGCCATCTGACCTCTCTGCCCCTGTTCAGTAGGTGTAGCTGCTGTAGATCAGATTCAGACAGTTGGCTGTTTATCCATCCATCCATCCATCATCTTCCGCTTATCTGTGTCTGGGTCGCGGGGGTAACAACTCAAGCAAAGAAGACCAGACGTCCCTCTCCCCAGCCACCTCTTCCAGCTAATAAGGGAAGATTCCAAAGCATTCCCAGGCCAGCTGAGAGATATAATCGCTCCAGCGTGTCCTAGGCTTCCCCATGGTCTACTCCCATCTAGACATGCCCGGAACACCTCACCCGGGAGGTGCCAAGGAGGCATCCTTACCAGGTGCCCGAACCACCTCAACTGGCTCCTCTCAACGTGGAGGAGCAGCGGCTCTACTCCAAGCCCTTCTCGGATGTCCGAACTCTTCACCCTATCTTTAAGAGAGAGCCCAGACACCTTACGAAGGAAGCTCATTTCGGCCGCCTGTATTCGCAGTCTCGTTCTTTCGGTCATTACCCAAAGCTCATGACCATAGCTGAAGGTTGCAATGTAAAATGACCGGTAAACAGAGACCTTTGCCTTGGCTGTTTATGTAAACAGATAAATACAGGTTTGATAACCAGTAATAAACACTGAGATCAGTCTGGAGTCAACAAAACACCAGACTGTAGTTTATAACCTGAGATTGTACAGAATTTCTATTTAATAATGCTGTGCCCCAACAGGGTTTTGAAACCTAACTAGCTCAACAGGTCTGGAAAAAATGGACCTTTGAATTTGATTTCACCTGTAATGTGACTACAGAAGTAAAGGCACAGGATATTTTATTTAACACATCCTCTCAGGTGTAATTTGATGTCTTGGGGAACTGAATGCCAGAGCACTTTCCAGTTTCCCTGCTCAGCAACTTCAGGACTTCTCATCTGCTTTGTTTGAGCAATAGGAAAGACAAAATGAGATCTCCTTAACATCTCAGTGGTTTCTCCACACAAATGAGACTAATGTCTCCTGCTGCTCAGAGAAAAAGACTGTAGCTCTTTGAGATTTGGTAGCAATCTTAATGAAGTCTCACAATTTGCTCATATTTAGCAGACCGGGCAGGGATGTCAGTATGAACTCAATCACAAATCTTCTCAGTGTTGATTTTTTTTAAATGGCTATTACAATTTTTATTATTGTATTGTATTTGTATTTATGAATTTTGTATTTATTATTTCATGTGCTATTTCTCATGGATTTCAGGAGAATCACCATTAAGTTTCCTGAGCCATCAAAGAGCAACATTTGAGCAATACAATATCAACCTGACAAACACCATTGAGAGACATCACAGAGTTCCCCACTCTTGTTCTAAGCAGTTTTGAATCATTTTTATTAGATTACTGGGTACAACTTTAATTTAAGCCAGTATACTGTAGCCTTCTTAACATTTTCTGTACATTAGCATGTGCTCCCTAAACTTTAAACCTAAAACGTTATTGCATAAAAAGTTCCTGCAATATTAAGAGCAGCTGCTGTTTTTGATATGACAGCAAACAAGTGCTCAATTTGCATTTTAAACTCTTCCTCTGTGCTGTATCACAGCTTCACATTCATGTACTACATTTGATGTTCTATATCTGCTTCAACAGCACATAGCCTTAGTATGTTTTCTAGCTGCTGATGTCAGCTTGTTTGGTGTGACATTGATAAATGAGCCAAGCTGCAATGAAAGCACTATTGACTGCTTGTCACCCGTCAATTAAGTCAGCAGAAGAGAACAATCCCTCTCTTTTTGTGGTCACGTCAATGGACTCTGATGCAGTGAACAATATAGGAGCTGGTCAATGGCAGGCCAGAAGGGTGATGTGTCACAGCCACAGAGAGCATGACCTTCCACCAGCCTGGGTCACATGCAAAAGCCTTCAGTGTTTTGTCACAGGTCATAGTTGACCTTCTGACGGCTAAAATAAACAATAACCACTGTCAGCATGTAAGAAGAAATTCACAGCTATCTGTAATCACACAGAAATGGTGCTTCTGTCATGAATATGCAAACAGCTGGAACAGCATAGAAAACAAAAAATACAACCTACAGAGTTTTACATGTAGACTGACTTTTATTTTATTTTTTATATTTATTTCATGCTTTGTCTGGTCAACTTAATTTAATTTAATATACAGCCATTCTTGTATTCCCCCATGTCCATGTTGGAAATATGAGTCTTTCTGGATATTCATTTCATCTTTTCATTCTCAGAGCTTTTTTGATCATTTTAGAAAATTCTGGACACATCCTAAATGAACATTCTCTGCAATCAGAAACAACTGCTTTTATACATTTTTCTTTTACATTGTATTAAAATAATTTTTATTTTGTTGATAATGAACAAATGCTAGTTCAATAACTCATATATTTACAATTAAACATGTGATCATGCAAATGATCCCTTTCTCTGTTTTTACTATATGCAGGTATGACCATCCACCTTCCTCTTGGTTATATTCTAGACCAGGGGTGCACAATACGTCGATTGCGATCTACCGGTCGATCACAAAGCTAGTGTGGGTAGATCACATGGCATTAAAAAAATAGACGTCAGCCTATCATCCGTCCTCGCTATGAAACATCTCACTTGATTGACATACAGGGAGACTGGTCGAGCACTAGGACCCAGTGGGATTCCAAGCCGCTCAATCTGAAAATCCTGTTTCACTTTAGACCGCCCACAAGCTCATTTGATTGGCTCTGCCATTTCTTGCTAATGTGTGATTGGCCGTCTCCGCTATCGCTTCATAAAACAGCATCTTGACTTGTAAACAGTGTTTTTAAAGTTGGCCAGCAGTCCGTGTTCACCTGTCACTGTAAGTTCTTAACATGTATGTTTGTTCTGCCTGTGTAAGAAACCTAAAACTGAGCATTTCCATACAGAGAGGTGGACTTTTTTATTGTCATTTTTGAAGTGTGTTTGCCTTGACTACATTATTCTGCGTCAGCCTTTTCACACATGAAGATCATTAAGTCCAAGTATCTCCACTATGACTAATGATCATTTGGAGGTTTGCTTGAGGCTGGTTATCAGCAACTACTGTCCAGACTATGCATCCCTGACTGATTCCATTCAGTGCAAGTCATCAGAGTAAAGTAGGCTAATTACAAAACATGTACACAGTCATATTGTGTTATATGGGTTCATGTAGTTATTCAAGGTACACCAGCATACATTGTACACATAAGTTGTCAG
>BRDA01009038.1:26363-50496 GCA_036984385.1 Crenuchus spilurus
GCGAAGAGTGACGACTCCAGAACCCAAACTCAGGTGTAGACTCGCCTCAAAGGTACAAGAGGGGCACAGACGCAGACACGGGGAGAACATGGAAACTCCGCTCAGATGTGGACTCAAACCCAAGACCTCAGCAGTGAGAAGCGAACGTGCTAACCACTAAGGCACCGTGCCGCCCAAGAAGCCAACATGATGGTTGCATTTCACAAGATAGGTCTATCTTGTCCCAAATTACTCTAGAGCAATCATATCAAAGCTTTTTTATCTGACTGCAGAAACAGTAAATGCTCTTTTACTATAGCTTTGAATAGTAACACACAAATGAGTCTAAAACTCTCACATCAATTCTAATTTATCTAAATGCCGCAAATGTTGCAACAACAGTAAGAGCTTTTTGCTTCGCATTTTGGTCTGTCTTGAACCAAATGAGTCTAAAGCAGAGATTTCCAAACTGTAGTCTTTGTGTCAAATGATGTCTAAAGACAGATTGAAATCGGCTCACTCATAGGTCATATGTACCTTATGTTTCTTCACATTATTTCATTATATTCAGGCACAACAATCCAGGTATCATCTTCCCTGATGGGTATCCTAATAATTCCTTCCTATTTTGGGTAGGCTCCAAAAAGCACCTCTCTTGGTTGAACAGACGGTGTCCCCTAAGTAAAGGATTCTTTGAACTGTTTTATTTTTATCAGCATCTGGAAGGGTCTGAACATAACAAGAACTGGTCCTAGGACAGACCCAATGGCAAAGACTTTTAACTCATAATAACTTTTAGCCCTCACACAAAAGGTTAAAATAAAGTTTGCCATCACTACTCATTCTTAAGTCTTTCTGGCAGAAATTATAACTCTAGCAAATGTTCTGCCAGAAGACTAATGCTACTTCATTCATTTGATCTATCCTCACACCACCTGTACTTAAAAGGAACCAACTCATGCTCCTGTTTACTGCTTCAAGCACTGACATTTTGATATTTCTGTCCTACCACCCCACCACCACCAGTTTGGTGCCAGTCCTGTGGTTCAGGGGTAGTCCCTGTAGTGGGATCTGCAAGGGTTCAGCAAAATTCAGTGATAGATGTTCAATCCTTTGCATTTATATTCACTGATTGGCCATGACATCAGCGATGCCTCCTCATTATTTATTTTGCTATTTATATATTTTATTATGGGTTTTGTGGTTGCAGGCTTTGGTCCATCTGATACTATGTATACTTTCTTAGCCTCCATGGACCATGTGTTGTTTGGGTGGTGGATCATTCTTAGTGCTGTAGTAGATTTGATTAGATTCAACTTTTGCCAATGTGATTACACACAACGGACTTTGACCTCCACATTTAACCCATCAGTACAGTGAAACACACACTAATGAACACAGTAGGCTGTGAGAACATGGGCTCAAAGCGGTGGGCAGCCATATCCACGGTGCCTGGGGAGCAGTGGGGGATTATGTCCCTTGATCATGGGCACTTCAGTCATGACCTGCCCAGAGATCGAATCAGTGACTTTCCAATCACAAGACCAGATCCCTAACCACCAGGCCACAACTAGCCCCATTGCTGACATGGTGGTTTTGCATTGGTGTGTGTTGTGCTGTTACGAGTGGGTCAGACACAGCAGAACTTCTGATATTTAGTGTCACCTCAGTGTCACTGCTCGAGTGAAAATGGTGCACTAACCAAAACTATCCAGCCAACAGTGTCCTGTGAGGAAGAACAGATGATTGCCAAAACAAATCACAGGCCTCAAATAGGTAGATAAAATCAAAGATTTTAATACAATGTTTGGCCTCAGTTCTGCTTTTTGAGTCTCTCTGGCAGAAGAATCTAGACTTATGAATGAGTATCATTCAGAGTCGCATTGTTAGCTAATGTTAGTATGAGTGAAAGTGAAAATATGTACTGTATATTCAAAATCTGACTACAAATCTAAAGTATATTTGGCAGAGAGCTGACCTATAGTACTGTTGTCATTACTAACTTGTACTGTTGTAGTACTAGCTCAAAAAATAAAGAAATATGCCAAATAATTTGTAAAAGTCATTGCAATTGTTAATTTTACCAAAGAGTAGTCAATGATCACTAAAATATCAACTGAAGATGTGTAGTGTGACTGTATTTTTGCTTCTGCAATACACAAAGATTTTGTTCTCGTCATATACAGAAATCACAGCAATGAGGCTTATAAGCAGCTCAAGTGTAAAACCATCTTGCCTTAGAATTAAACTGAAACAAAAGACCCTAATTGCCTTGTAGGCGTGAGATGTAATGAGATTCTGTGTTCAGAGATTAGTAAATTAACTAAATCATTCATTGTGTCTCTGTTTTGGCTATCCCAGATTGGAGATTTAAACATGCTCATCAATTACTCCATATTTGGTAAGGTAAAATGTTATGAATCACGTTAGCATGATGTGGAATAGTTTCCCAGCTTTAATTTATTTGCTTATAATGCCAACAAGCTTTCACAGGAGTGTGTCTCAGCTGTATACTGCTCTATTGTCGGTCTCTTGGCCACCTGTTTGGCAACTTAGCAACAGCAGGCCAATGCAGGTGTCCAGGCTTTGTTGTTCACTTTCTGCTCATTTTTCTAACACTGGAATTAAGGGGGAAAAATATGCAGAAAATGAGCATAATTGACATAAGAAGATTTGGCATGGAGTCTCTGCAAGCTGAGGGCTAGGACATTTTTGGATTTGGATCTGAATTGTATAGTGTGCTGGGTTGGTTGGTGTTTGGGTGGGCCCAAATCTACCAGACCTTACAGGTAGCTGAATGCACCAATTAGCAACATTGTTAATCATTGGATGAATGTGTGGCTAATTAACTTTCCAGGAATCTTAGCCATGGCAGCTAACTTTAGTAACAGTTGACTGATTAACACTCACAATCAGCCAGTTTTCGCCAAAAAATGTTTGTTTGTCCTTGAAATAAAAAAAAAAAAACTGTTCTGTACAAAATGATACATTAGCATTAGTGCTACCTTTTCATCCAAGTAAGAGATTTTAAGAGATGGTGTTATAATAAGTGCACTGACTGTAATTTTGATGGATCCTAACATTAAACAAAACTAGCAAATCAAATGTTTTTATTGATATTTTTTGTGATTATTATTTTTATTATTTTTTATAATTATGTAGAGTCTACATTTTAGCACAGAAAAGAAAGACACAAGATAAGTTCAGACAGAGTATAGTCACACTAGATAAGAAGAGAATAGGTATGAGATGTGTGTCGTTTGGCTAACGAGTTAAAAGCAGATTTTTAAGGGCTGATCTGATGGTATCCCACTGCAGAACTGTGGCTGATTTACCTTTATCATTGCATTAGTCTGCACAAGAGATACAATCTCGTAGTAAACTAACTATTGATTTGTAAGTCATGATTTGGGGTTAAACATATGTATCTAATGTAAAAGTGAAAAACTATCATCACCTAATAAACACATGGATTTTTGTCAATATGAATTGCAAGCAGAGATTATGGATAAGATGTTATCCCAGAATTCAGAAATTAAATTGTAATTAAAAATCTGTATTACTAATAGCGTAGGAACCTTACTCATTTTGTGTCTTACATATGGTGTGGAATAAGCCCTCTATATATTTATATTTATATTTATATTATGTATTTTGAAAACCATGTATTTCTGCAGCTCCTCCAGAGTGACCATGAGCCTCTTGGCTGCTTCTCTGACCAGTGCTCTCCTTGCTCAATCTGTCAGTTTAGGTGGACGGCCATGTCTTATTAGGTTTGCAGTTGTAGAATAATTTTCTTATCTCTGACCTGTCTGGTGAGGTCCTTGGTCTTCATGATGCTGTTTGTTCACTAGTGTTTTCTAACAAACCACTGAGGCCTTCACAGAACAGGTGTATTTATACTGAGACTAAATTACACACAGCTGGACTCTATGAACTAATTAAGTGACTTCTGAAGGCAGTTGATTGCACTGAATTTTGTTTAGAGGTTTCAGAGTACAGGGGCTGAATACTTCTGCACGTCACACTTTTAAGATTTTTATTTGATTAAAATTTTGAAAACCATGTATCATTTTCATTCCACTTCACAGTTGTGTGCTACTTTGTGTTGATCTATCACTTAAAATCTCAATAAGATAAGATAAGATAAGATAAGATAAGTACTTTATTAATCCCTTGCGGGAAATTCAGGTTTAAGTTTGTGGTTGTAAGGTTTAAGTTTGTGGTTGTAAGGTGACAAGATGTGAAAAAATTCAAGTTCAATATACAGTACAGTATATATGTATATATATATATATATATATATATATATATATATATATATATATATATATATATATATATATATATATATAATTAAGCTAATTAATTCAATATTTAAAAAAAAAAATTTTTCTGAGAAATTAAGTCTGTTGGGGAGTCCAAACTTTTGACTGGTACTATATATTGTGATTACACGCTTGCTGTAAATACTTAGTGGGTAGTTGATTTCAACAAGAATAATTTTTGTTTGTTTTGCGGAATTTTTGAGTGGCAAAAGGAAAGGAGCACCATGCAAAAGTTTGGATGCCCCAACAGACTTAATTTTTCAGAAAATATTTAATTAATTTGCTTAATTTGCTTGTGAGGGTTGTGGCTTGTTCACAGTAATTGTTAGAAAAGGCCAAGTGATGCAAATTTCTTTCTTTATAAAGTTTGCAAAGGAACATCTAAACAGACCTGCATTTCCTAATGCATGTAAGTCCTGTGGGTTGACAAACCCTCAATGAACAAAGGTATATTGGAAAAAAGGTAGAGAATTTCATGAGCTGTAGGCATGGAGGTGGATTGATCATGTTTCTGGTGTGTGTTGTAGCCAGTGGAGCAGAACGGTAGATTTCAATGGAACAGGGAAGAATGGGTTTAATTAAATACCAGCAAATTCTGGAAACAAACATCAAACCATCTGTAAAAAAAGGCTCAAGATAAAAATGATGACTTCTAGGATACAGGATGATCCCAAACACACCTCTAAATCCACAATGGATAATCTTAAGTGGCACAAGATGAAGGTTTTAGTATGGCTCGCAGTCCCCCAACCTAAACATCATTTAAAAATCTGCGGATAAAGCTCTAAAGAGCAGCACATGCAAGACACTCCAAGAGTCTCACAGAAGTGGAAGCTTTTGAAAGGAAGAATTTCTGAAAATCACACAAACAACTACTTGAAAGACTCTTGGCATACTTTAGGTCCTTTTCATTTTTTGTTATATTGAAACCATAAAAAGATGAAATGTGTAATCTTCATGCCTTTTGAATATCTTTTTCTCACTCCGGATCACTTTTTAGGTCAGTTTTTGGTGCCTCCTAATACAGTAAGCGTATAACATTAACACAGCTGTTTATTATTATTAAGTGATTAATAGTGTTTATTGAGGTTTATGAACTAATATCTTATTCTAGTGTTTATGAGCTTTTATTGTAGTTGTTTATGGACTAATATCTCCTGTTCTAATGTATCCATGATATTCCTACATTTATTGATCATTTTTTTGCAAAATACAATGGTGTTTGAAGGTTTGTGAACCCTTTATAATTTTTTTTTTATATTTCTGCATAACTATGACCTAAACATCATCAGATTTTAAATCCTAAAAGTAAATAAAGAGAACCCAGTTAAACAAATGAGACACAAATATTAGACTTGCTCATTTATTTATTGAGGAAAATGATCCAATATGACATATTTGTGAGGGTAAAATTATGTGAACCTTAGCTCTCAGTATCTGCTGTGACCCCCCTTTACAACAATTACTGTAACTAAACGTTTCAGTAACTGTTCTTTAAACGTTCTTTGGTAGAACGACTTGTGTGTTTAGGGTCGTTGTCTTGCTGCATGACCCACCTTCTCTTGAGATTCAGTTCATGGACAGATGTCCTGACATTTTCTTTAGAATTCTCTGATATAATTCACAATTCATTGTTCAATCAATGATGACAAGCCGTCCTGACAAAGATACAGCAAAACAGGCCCAAACCCTGATACCACCACCACCATGTTTCACAGATGAGATAAGGTTCTTATCCCTTATGTCATATTGGATCGTTGTCCTCGATACATAAAAGACCAAGTATAATATTTGTGTCTCTTTTGTTTAACTGGGGTCTCTTTATTTACTTTTAGGACTTGTGTGAACATCTGATGATGTTTAGGTCATATTTATAAAGAAATGTAGGCAAATCAGGTTTCACAAAGTTTCAAACACTACTGTATGTGCAAAACATCCAGGAGAGTGAGTAAACTGCTGTACCTAAAGTATATAAAATCACTGTCAACAACTAAAAAGTGGTGACACTGTTGCCACTACCTTAGAAGACCATTTGAAGCAGCAGAATTTGTGAATTTTATCGTAGTCTCCAAACGGCTGTCATGGAAAACTCTGGGTGACCACAAATTTTTGATTGTTAGTATAAACTGGAAATATGCAAGCCCCCAGTGTGAAAAGGCTAATAAAACTTCGTCAATAAAAGGTCACTGGCAAATTTGGCTGTAAAGAAATTGGTGAGCTATAAAAGTTCATTATTGGTGAATTTGATATATTGCACAGTTCAAGTTGGCCATGGATGTGAATACTAATGAATATATCATGAATAAGTATTGTAAACTCTTTATAGTGGTTACACTGACTACAGTATCCATGGGTATCTGCAGACATTATGCATTGTAATGGACTTTATATGCTGTGTTAAAGTGAATTTCTGTATCTGCCTCAGTGAGCTTCTAACCTTAATATAGTCTGCCCTCAACTCATTGCATGTCTTAATCAGCCATTTTTAAAGTGTTGGCCTAGATTATCTCCCCCCTCTCTCTTTTCTCTCTGTCTTTTCATATCTCCCTCTCACAGCACTCAGTCTGACCTCATTGGAAGTATTTTTGCTGACTAGCTTGTATTCTTTCTTCCTCCCTCCTCTTTCTGTGTCTTCCAGGCCAGTCCCGCTGTGTCCACGCCTCACATACGCTCTGGACTTTTGCAATTAATTACCACACACGGCCTCTCTGCCCCAGCCAAACATCCAGATATATTCCAATCAACCATTTTCCCCACCACACTCATTTCCATAATAGCAATTAGGTTTATTCTTATGAGGAAAACAGACAATTTGCATAATCACAAAAACACTATCTGAGAACTGTTCAGTATGGTCAGCTTCTTTGAGCGGTACCTTGCAGCCACTTTTACATTAATATTTAAATAGAGAAAATTAGTGATATGTACTGGGAATATGCATGTGGTATGACTGAAAAGTGCAATCAAATTAATGTGCATTCCTTCCTCTTGCTCACACATACACAAACACAGAGAGCTGGAGCTATTTTTGCATTGAGCACTTTGATGGTGATTCTCCACGGAAAAGAAGTAGATGAATAATATTCACAGATAGGCTAAGCTGCTTTGAGTGTGTGTAGCATGCTAATATTATTCCCATACCTCAGTGTTCCACAGAGCCATGGAGAGGAAGCTCTGATTAGTGTTGGAAACTTCCAGCACCTTTCCTGGAAGAGGTCACCAAAATCAAACCCCAAAGCTTGTAAACTGAAACAAATTGCTTTTGTCTTTTTTGTGCAGTATTACCAGTTTTGGAGAGTAGCCTCAAACCAATCCCAGGTATGACTTAAATAATTATTCATGTCAAATTATAATCTGCCAAGAGTTTGGATTTGCATTGTAATATCTTAGAACAGGGGTGTCCAAACTTTTCTTGTTAGGGGCCAGAAGGAGAAAAAATATGTGCAGTCAAGAGCCACAAATTGTAGCCCTATAGTAAGTAGTACTACAAGAGTTTATAGAGCATTTTAGATAGTTTTACCTGACAGCGACACCGTGTTCAAACTAGGAATCTCGTTTTTTTTTTTTTTACGACCTGCTTAATAGTGAGCCAACTATAATTTTATTTCTAAAAGACCACGCAGGCCACTCCAAAAATAACAATGGGCCACAAATGGCCTGCGGTCCAGACTTTGCACGTGCCTGTCTAAGAACATTCAACATAAGGAGTAAAGTAACTTAGGTGATGATGTTCTTTCTTTTGTTTGGACTTTTTTGGTCTAAAATAAGATGTTAGAGAGAAAATACATGTTAGGTGTGGATAACAACAGTGAGCAGAGGTGTGATATATTGACAGACAGGGAGAGAGGATAAGAGTATGGTGGCATTCAGCATTGCAACTACCAAAAACAAATGCTAGCTAAATGTTAAACAGTGCTAACAAGGACAGCTGCACTGTTTCAAGTCAATAATAAATCAATCAGTGCTATACCATCAGCCTAACAAACAACACTGCTAACTAGGGTTGAACAGTCTGTTACCATTCTGTAAACAGATGTCCAAAATATTGTTTAAAATCAGTGGGAAAAGATCCTCTGCAGTTTACATACCACCACAGCCGCTCTACAGAAGATGCCATGTCTCACCTGCTCCACATCACACTCTCACATCTGGATACTAGGAGGGATAATTATGTTCATTTGCTGTTCATGGAAAACAGCTCAGCTTCCTACACAATTATCCCTCTCCATACTCAGCCTGAAGTTGGATGATCTAGCGCTCCATCCATCCCTATGACATTGGATCTCCAAGTTGTGCGCGTGGGTAAACATGTCTCACCCTCTTTCACTCTCAGCACTGGAGTTCCCCAAGGTTGTGTACCAAGCCCCCTACTATATTTACTGTACACACTCGACACTTCTAGCTCCAACACCATCATAAAGTTTTGCTGATGATACCATCGTGATAGACTTGATCTCCAAAAAATTACACCAGCACCATAGAGAGCATCCTCTAAGGGAACATCATGGCCTAGTTTGGGAACAACACCCTGCAGGACAGGTGGTCTCTTCAGAGAGTGGTGCATTCAGCTGAGCACATCCAAGTGGACCTCTCTGACCTGCAGACCATCTACAGAAAGCAATACTGGACCAAGGCCAAAAAAAGTACGGAAAGACAAGAGCCACCCCAACAATGGGCTCTTCTCTCTTTCTTTTCTAATGTGAATGAGCAGTCATCAAAATTATTTCACTGCCAACTGTACTATGTTTGATTTTGTATTTGACAAATAAACTTTGATGTGATTTGATTTGAAAATGTACCAAATGAATACATGAATAATGTTTCACTAGTATGATGTTATTACCATGATACTTTTTGTAAGGTATGAAGCTTGTCTGTAGTGCTAGCATTAGCTGAACTCACAAGCTAACAGTTACGAACACCCCAGAACAGGTTAAATTCTGCTTTTATGTAAGTACAGCACAAGTTATTTGTCAATCCATGTGGCAAGTGGCCCAAATGAAATGGGGAATGAGGGCCAGATGTGACCCAGAATAATTTTGCTATCTTGGTGTGTACTTTCCCCACTGTTCTTGTTTCTATACTCCAATGACCGCACCTCTATGGATCAATTTGATAAACTTTTAAAGTTATAAAGTTAAAGTTAAACTTTTACAAGCTTACAAATGACACTACAGTCATCAGACTCATCCATGGTGGCAACGATCCTGCATACTGGCAGGAGGTAGAATGGCTGGTGCTCTGGTACAATCAGAACATCCCGGAAATGAACGTGCATCAAGATTGTGGAGATGACAGTGGACTTTAGGAAACACCACTTAGCACCACTGTCTCTCATTGTCTTCAACTTTTCTGTGTCAACTGTCAAGACCTTCAGATTTCTAGTAACTATAATTTCTCAAGACTTGAAGTGTGAGTCCAACATCAATGCCATACTGAAAAAGGCCCAGCAGAGGATGAACAGAGGATTTCTGTGGCACATGAGGAACATGGGTCTGCCCCAGGAGATGGTGAGCCAATTGTACACCACGGTTATTGAACCCATTCTGTAAATAATAATCACAGTCTGGTTTGGAGGAGCCACACAATATGAAAAGAACAGATTGCAGTGAAGAGTAAAAACAGCTGCTCTCCATTCAGGACTTGTACTATTCAAGGACAAGTAAATGGGCAGAGAAAATCATTACTGATTCCTCACACCCTGGTCACAGCCCTTTTCAATTCCTCCTTCTTACAAGTGGTACAGAACTTCCAGACACAGGTACAGTTTTTACCCTCAGTCCATCACTCTCACAAACAGCTGACCACCAATAACATGTGCTAGGGCTATAGCTACTGCTGGTTTCCCCTGACAGTTATTGCACTTATCCTATCACTGTACACCAAAATTCATTTCCAAACTTGTTGTTCACAATATATTTGGTGTATTTAGAAATTACTTTATATGCACATTGTATGCATTACTTATCCCTGTAAAGTCTGTGTATACTATGTATATTGTTTACTGTATATTGTGTATTGTCTGTAAATCATATGTACATTACCTGTACATGTTTATATAATTCTAGAGGGACAGCAATGGCTGGAAACCAATTCCTTCTATGTATCAACAGATTTGACCAATAACTCTGATTCTCAAAGTAAGAAGTGTAAGGAAAAGCAACATATCCCCACAGAAAAGAATGGCATTAAACAAAAACAAAAAAATCATGAGAACCATTGCAGAGCTGAGAAAAAAGTGGAATAATTTCTTATGTTTACATTTACGTTATTTGGCAGACTCTGTTATCCAGAGAGATGTACAACAGTGTTTTGTCTCCATTAAGATAATTATCTCAGCTAGTACAGACAGGTTAGAGTCCAAACTACTCTTCAGTTCAGACACTGTTAGAACTAAACCATCACTAATACCTAGAAAGAAGGAAAGATACACAATTATACACAACATAAGAGCTTTACAATGTATTACAATAAGTGTTTAAACTAGTGTTACTTAAGTACTCCACAAAGAGATGCTCTTCAGTCTGTGTGTGAAGACTGTGAGGGACTCTGCTGTTTGAGCAACTAGTGGGAGTTTATTCTACCACTTGAGTGCCAGGACAGCGAAGAGTCTTGATGCCAGTCTCCACATGTCTTGAAGGATTGCAGGTCAAGCTGAGCCATATTAGAAGCTGGAACAGTTTGAGGTGCAGCTCGAGACTTGACCATTGTCATTAGTTTTGGAGGAGCTGGTCCATTTTTTGCTTTGTAGGGGAGCATCAGTGTTTTTAATTTTCTTCACACATACATCAAAGAGCTGCAGTTTTAATATCATAAAACATTAAAACCATCTGACCTGTGTATGCAGCTTCAAGCTCTCAGGGCCAAGCACCACATGTTCTTACACATTCCTCCTGTTAGCAGCATTTGTCAATGAGCAAATGTAAGAATCTGAGCAACTTTGATCGTGGCTCAAACGGTGTTGGCTACATGACTGGATCAGTTTCCAAAACGGCCTGGTTCATTGAGTGCTCTGATCAGCAGTGATGAGGATTTACTGACAGAGGTCTAAAGAAGAAAAAAGCAGCAAACATCCACAAGGTGTTGGATGCCCAAGAATTGAAATAAAGGCTAAATTATCTTGACTGAACACACAGAGGGACTACTGAGTCAGAAGTCACAGGAATGTTTAATGGCTTCAGGAGAAATGTTTAAAAACATGTAAAGCATAGCAGCTTGGGGCTGTATAGCCATACATCGCTCAGGTGGATTTTATGTTAGGTGGCTCTTTGGTGTGTGCTGGACTGTTGTCAGGCCTCCCCAGTCATTTGTTCTGAGTTTTTGTCTCCATCTTGTGGTTATATTATATCAGCAGTAACTTAGACTGTACAATGTACAAAGTATTGATCACGGCATGGGGAGATTAGCAGCAATTTATATGAATGAGTGGATAATGAATAAATATTAGCAGCATACAGTTAAAGTTTTAATAAAGTGTAATAAAGTGTCAGTACAGTGTGTGTGTTTCCTATGTGGAGTTTAAGAGTCTAACAGCCTCACAAATGAAGCTGTTCTTCATTCTGGTGGTTCTACACTTTATGGGCTGCAGCCTCCTGCCAGAGGGGAGCAGGACAAAAAGTGATTGTGCTGGGTGGGTGGGGCCCTTTTTCTGCATCTAGAGGTGTAGATGTCCGTGGTGGTGGGGAGGCTGACTCCAACAATGTTCTGTGCAGCTTTCACCACCCTCTGAAGAGATTTCCTGTCTGCAGCAGAGCAGCTGCCATGCCACACAGTGATGCTGGAGCACAAGACACTCTCCACGACACATCTGTAGAAGGATCTAAGAACTAAGGTTCCGAGACCAGCTCGCCTCAGCCGTCTGAGGAAGTAGAGCCGCTGATGTGCCTCCTTGACCAGACTGGAAGTGTTGTTGCTCCAGGTGAGGTTGTCACTCAGGTGTACACCCAAGTACCTAGCTAGAGACCACTTCCACCCCAGATCCTCTGATGTGCAGGGGGTGGGGTGGGGGGGGCATACTGGCTTCTTCTGAAGTCCACAATCATCTCCTTCATCTTTTTTACATTGATGCAGAGGTTGTTTTCTCTGCACCAGCCCTCCAGGTGTTTGACTTCCTGCCTGAAGCCAGACTGTTTGTGATGCATCCAACCACAGCTGTGTCATCTGCAAACTTCACAATATGACAGCCTGGTTGGGTAAGTGAGTAGTCATATGTGAGCAGAGTGAACAGGATGGGACTTAACACACAGCCCTGAGGGGAGCCAGTGCTGAGGGTTAAGGTGGAGGAGGTGATGTGTGGATATTAACAGACTGTGGTCTGTTAGTCAGGAAGTCCAGGACCCAGTTGCAGAGGGAAGCGTTCAGTCTGAGTGAAGAGTTTGTGAGTCAGGGTCTGAGGAACCATTATGTTGAAGGCTGATGTGAAGTCCACAAAGAGCAAATGGACAGGACTGTTTGTGCTCACTCCCTCACAGTTCATTTTGTAAGTACTCAGTCTTTTGTCTTGTCATGCTAATAGTTTAGTCTCTCATTTATGTTGTTTTCTTTCCTAGTCTTTATATCAGTTTTCAGTTTTTGTTTATTTAATAAATGTAATCTTTTCCACTTTCTCTGCGCATGCATCTGCCTCCTTAATTTTATTTATTTTAAGAGTACTTTATCAGTCGGCAACACCCAGCCTAACAACTGTAAAGGCAGTTGAAAATACACAAAACACAAATATACATACAAACAGTGCAAATGTGAATATGATGCAGTATGTACACATGTAAAAATCATATTGTAAATGTTTTAGCCAGTTACTGTAACAAGAGGTACATCTAAGTTAATTGTGTTGTTGTAGCACGGACTGTTTTGAGTGTGACACCGAGCCACAGAGAGATGCACATGTGTTGTGATGTAGCTAAGAGCAAGCTGTTAAAATAAAGAGTTCTGAGAGTACTTATGAGAGTCTGAACATCCTTTGAATTTGGTATGCTATACTGCCAGAAGAGATATCATAAAACAGTTACTGCTCATTTAATCTCAGCCTCAGAGATTCCAGCAACACGTTGGTGAACTGTTTGATATCTGTGGCACGTTCAGTTGGCCACAAATATTTGGATTTTGTCAGCTGTATTCTGATTGACTCTTCACACTTTTGTGTGCATGTGCTTCCAAGTAGCAGCTTAAATCACACTTCTGTAAGCGGGTGACAGATCTGTGGGCCATGCCTGAGTCCTTTGGAATAAGGTAGTGGCTGGATTGAAAAAAGTTCAGTTTAAAGTTTGAAGCAAGTGCATCTCCAAAAATTTTAATATTGTGAAAATGTTCGTAAGGTCATAATTTACTTCAAAAGGTAAACTGTCATATTTTCTATTCAGTACATGTAAAGTAACATTTGTTTTCATGTTAATGTTTTAATGTATTGTTTTTTTACTTTAAATAAAATATTCTAATAGAGAATTTGTTTCTGACATTCATGAACGATAAGCCAAACTGATCAACAATAAAACAAAAAAGGCTTCAAAGATCAGTGAGTACAAAATATAATATAGTCATATTAATATGTTATCACCGCATATAATCGCCCCTTCTCAGTATGCTAATATGGTCTGTGATTGGCTAAATTGTCAAATGTAAGCAAATCTTGAGGCACAAAATATGCAACAGACTCTCAGATAAAAGACCTCGAAGGGTTCGAGGTGTGACCCAAGACTTGACTATTGCCATTAGGTAGAGGAGGCCTGGTCCATTTTTTTTTTTTGCTTTTTATGCAAGCAACAGGGTTTTGAATGTGATGCGAGTAGTTACAGGAAGTCAATGAAGTGAACACAGCAGTGGAGTGACACGAGAGAACTTGGGCTGATTAAAGACCAGCCGAGCAGCTGCATTCTGGATCAGCTGTAGGGGCCTGATGGCTCACATAGGTTGACCAGTCAGGAGTGAGATGCAGTAGTCAAATCTTGAGATGACAAGAGACTGGGTGGCGTCCTAGGTCAGAATGGGCCAGATTCGTCAAATATTGAAGAGGAGGAACCTGCATGACCAAGATAAGTTTGCGTTGTAAGTAGAATATGATAACCCACCCTGGAGACCAAAGTCCACACACAGGGCTTCCAAAACACAAAGGTTTCTTAAGCGCAACTATCACCACATACCCCGACCAACATCTTCCTCACTTCCACCCCCCACACTTCCCCCCCTAGCACTGGCACTGGTTCCATGTATGTGGTTCTTATGCAAATATGAACAATGTGGTTGGGCTACTGTTTTCCCAGTTTCTTAGACAGAAATGTTAAAATTAGAAATAGATCTGTAATTAGATAATTTATTAGGAACAAAGTGCCCCAAGATAGTGAATGAGTTTACTAGTGTTAAAAGAGGTTCACTTGTAATTTGTAAGTAGTTTTGAGGGAACTGCATCAAATGTGTAGGTTGTAGAATTCGACATGCAAGTAATTTCTCCAGCTCTAGCCGGGATACTAGATTAAAAGCTTCTAGATAGATAGATACTTTATTAATCCCTTGCAGGAAATTCAGGTAATTCTAGCCTATCTAGGCTTTGTTTTGGTCTATTTTAACCCCACCAGACAGCAGACAGGTGTAAAAATACATGTTGAGTTTTGTGTCCAAAGTTTTATATTAAAGGTTACTGGTATTAAATTACTGGTGTTGCTGGTGAAATCACACTAAAATATCATTTAGGGTTAATTTTTTCAGTCCCGATCAGTAATGCCAGATATGCTGAGCCTCCTTTATTGAGGGCCCTTCAAAACTGAATAACGCTGTACTTCCAGGCAAAGCAGAATTTTTCCAGCTTGGACCACCATTTCCACTCTAGTTTGCATACAGTTTGATTTAAGGCCAGAGTTATTCCACTGGGCAAGACTTTTCTTGCTACATTGTCAAAGGATGACTGGAAGGTATGTCATATACAGTCAGTTTCCAGCATCATTGGGTTTGATGAACAGTAAACTGGAGCTGATATGCCAGGAGGTTTTCAATATTTTGTAGGGATGTACCTTGTGTTATTGAGATCTTCATTCAATAGCAAGGAGACATTCATGTAAACACCTTTATAGGTGAGTCATCAGTCTTTTCAAAATGAATGTTAATGTGTCCTACAGTTATTATTTAGCTCTGCAAGTCTGAAGCCTGGAGACCTGTACATATTAATTAATGAGAAGACATTTTCTGTTGCCAGTTTGGTTATTTTAATGGAGAGTATTTCAAAAGAAGTGAAGATATCCCAGTATTTCTGATTCATGTTTAGAGCATTTTGATAGATCATAGCTACACTACCTTCAGTTTTTGGACTGTGTACATAATTATAATCTTCAGGTGTTTCATTTAGTGCTAAATAATCATCAGGTCTAATCCAACTTTGGTGAAATATAAGACACTACGTTTCTGATCACTTATATTTTAATTCACAGTGAGAGTTTTTGAATTGAGTGATCTTATATTGAGTAAACCAGGCTTTAGATGTTATTTGAATATGATGAATGAATACTGATTAAGATATTAAGACAGCATAGGTTTTGTCGTTATGACATTTTTCATTTCAAAACTCTCCACACATTCTCTACTGGGGACAGATCAGGACTGATGAAGGCCAGTTCATTATCTATAGCCTGTTCTTCTGCAGCCATGCTTTTGTAATGTGTGCAGAATGTGGTTTTGCATTGTCTTGTTGAAAAATGCAAGAATGTCCCTGAAAATTGTCATCTTGAAGGCAGCACATGTTGCTTCAACAATACATGTTTCCACTGCATGATAATCCATCTCGCAAGTCAATGCCACATCGTTAACATGGAATTTATGTGCAACCACATTATTTTAGTTCTTTTATTAGTTTATGGTTCAATGGAATTCTACAGAGTACAGGCTACATTAAAGGTGAAAAAAAGTTCTAAAATTAAAAGTCTAAAAATCTTGTTTTTTTTAAATCACAAAAACTTTAACAGGGGTGCCTAAATGTTTGCATGCCACTGTATTTGCAGTAAATGTAAAATCTGTCTGAATAGCTATGGCCTAAAGATCAGAGAAACAGGCTTGGGACTGGAATGTCATTGGTTTTAACCCCAAAATTGGTAACATCCATGCCTGAAATGTCCTTGAGAAAGGCACCTAACTCCCAACTGCTCCCCGAGGGTGCTGCAGTATCTGTCTCCTTACTGCTTCAGGTATAGTTATAGGGTAGGCTTAAAGCAGAATTTCCTTACATGGATCAATTATAAGCACCTCTTTTCCTTTGAAATATGATTTTTGTTGAAATATCACTTTAATCTAGCAACAGAAAGAGTTTCATCAGAAAAAGAGATTCATGCCAACTTTCCTGCTGTTGAGCTCTGGCTTGCTGCAAGTTCGAAATGACTGCTATTGATGATTGAGTGCATTGATGTCATCTTTTAGCTAATTTTCATCGCTGGTTTTAAAGCAGAGTGCTTTTACTGCGCATAAATGCCTTTCCAGCGACTAAAGCTCCTCAGTGAAAGCGCGGCTGCTATTTGAAAAATTGATTCAGTGGGGAGCGGGCTCTGTTTGAAAAAGCTGACAGCTGCTTTTGTGCTAGGGGTGTCCTCTGGTGAGCGCGCCTACCCCTTACTCGATCTTTTTAAATGCCAGGCCTTTGTTTTTTTTCTGCCTCGACACAGAGAGACTCCTTAAACAAACACTTCACTCCTACTCCAGGCACTTACTAACCCAGACGCTCTCTATTCACTTTCACTCATCACTAAATCAGAATAGACCATAATCCTTATGCATTTGGAGCACTGTGTGGGAACTGTAGAGTACTATGCTCATGTAAAGTAGTGTTTACCTTAATTAAGGAGGGATTGGCAGCAATACAACAAATGTAGAAGTTCACTGATGAAAATTGCCAGCTATTGTTGTCTATCCTTCAGACTTTGGCATGTTATTCTTAACCCGCCCAATCAGAATACATTTAGAGCATTTTGTACTCTGCACTAACAAAATGTCCTGGTCTCTGCTAGTTGTATGCTGTTAGTATGCAGATAAACCCACGCAACCTCTCAAGCTCCGTTTAATGTCTTTGTGTTGGTTTGTGTCTGGCTGTTTTCCAGCATCTGAGGGTGATTTGTCTTGATAATGAAATGCATAATGCATAATGGCGAACTGGAAGAAGCTGGAGAAAGCATCTGGGCCTGTCTGAGAGAGAGCGAGAGACAGAGGGAGAGAGGGAATTAGAGAGACAGCCCTTCTAATCAGGCTGTGTTGATTATGTTGTCTTGAATGTGTACCGATGACTGGGGCTCAAACACAAACACGCACCACTCACTGTTAGATCTGCCATGTGCTCCCAACAGCCAGCAACTAGTTCACCAGATGATTTGTATATGAGATAAAGTAGAAACTGCTGTTTGCAGCCCAAAGCATTTATTTCATTGCCAATGCTGAACTAGAGACTAAATATAGAATATAAAACATCCAAATTAGCCTTTAATATACAATGTCAATGCTCTCTTCTTTAAACCATTCAAAATAAATGTACTGCCTTGTTTACAGAGCTTCTGTTACAACGTAATGAAATACAATCACATTGTAATGCTGTTCTGAATACATCATAAACAGCTCAATTAGTCATGTCCTAATCATGATTTGGCTGCCACAATTAAATGATGTAGACTTTATCAGCTGTAAGCTTAGTTAGCAATCAACAATGAGCTAAGTTAAGTTTAGACAACTAAGTTATCTTATCATATCTTGTGTTACTGGAAAAATGGACAGTGCAGTGGCATATTTCTTTTTTTTTTTTTTGGTCTAATTTTAAGCATTTTGTATTTAATTTAATTCAGTATGACTTAGAAGCAGTCGTATTTTTGATTCCTAAATTTGTCAAAGGCTTATAATCCATATCGAGTTCTCTTTGTGGCAGTTGTGGCCTAAACGTTAGATTTGCATGTTTGATCCTCTGAACTGGCAGGAAAAGGATTCAAATTAAATACATCAACAGCTATATGTAACAGCTAAAGACACCTAACTCTCAACTGCTCCCAAGGCACTGTAGTTAAAGGTGGCTGCTCACTGCTCTGGGTCTGTGTGTTTGCTCATTAGGGTGTGTATTCATTGCAGGGATTGGATGAATGGCTGTGTGGGAGAGGGGGATGGATGGATAGATAGAACTTTATTGATCCCAAAGGAAATTGCAGTGTTACGGTAGCAATACTTCACAAGACAAGACTTCTTACATGCAGAGATAAGAATATCTATTAAATTAAAATATAAGATAATAAGGATAACTGTACAACTATTATCATATTTGCATAAACATGTAAGACAGGGCTACAGTTTTTACACTAATTGCTATGAGGTACTTTACTACAGTATATAATGAGTATCAGTGACTGAATAACAGCGTCAGCAGTATTTACATGTAGATGTAGATGAAGTTTACATGAGGTAGCTTACTTGATGATTCAATCAAGTAGTGTCAGCTGTATTCAGTATATACAGTCTAAAGTGTGCAGTGAAAGTGTCATAACAGTATCAGATGACATATTACACAGTGTCATCAACAGAAGAAAACAGTAGAATGTATATTATGATTATTACAACATGATTCACCACCGTTCAGACAGCAGGAGATCAGTCTCAAGGAGACATCAAGGACACTTGTTGTAGAGCCTTATTGCAGTGGGTTGCTTTTCCTTTTGGATAGGAACCAATCAAGAAGTTTTCCAGTAACTGGGACTCTCTTTATCCTGGAGTTTTAGATCTTAAACAACTGGAGTCATTACTATTGTCATACTCAGAATTTAAAATAAACTATTACATTATTTTGATGTTAATAATGTAACATAAAATTCATGTTATATTACGGCCGTTGGTGTCCATTACAGGGAGTCACAGAGTGGTCAGCAGAGGATGCTATGACGTCTAGAGCAGGGGTTCTCAACTGGTCTCAGCCCGGGACCCACATTTTCTCATGGTCATTAAGTCATGACCCACTTTCATAGAATACAAACCAAACAAATGTATTTTTAAATAATAGCCTTCAAAACACATTTAAACATACAGATGCATACAAAGTGAATGTAAGAGATTTCAAGGAGAACAAAACTGGCGTGATTTGGGTTGGGGTGGTGGGGAGGAGTGGTGATGGAACATAAATTAATATTATTAATTGCATTACTATTATTAAACTAACTAATGACTATCATTATTATTAAAATACATTACTTACAAATTATGATTTTATATTACTATTAATAATATACTAATAATAAATTCAGTGTTATTAATAATAATATGCTAAAATGTATATTTATTCATTTATACATATTTATTACCAGCAATTGTACACTTATGTTTGGACTGTCAGTAGACCTCATTTAAATAAAATTATACCTAATTTTTAAGTAAATTAAGCAGAACTTAGAATTATTTTGACAATTGTTAAACTTAGAGGCATGTAAATGGATGGCTTATCACAGATTGGTAGCTGCATGAACTCAGACACAGATTCAAATGTTAATGGTTTTAATATGAAACGTCTGACATTAAAATACGTGACACAGACACAACAAACATCCAACATGTTAACAACTTAGAGTGGTAGGTGAACACAAACTGAGGTGCACGAACTTGAAAAACACTGGTCCAGACGTGTTTGATGGAGTGACAGTGGGGACAGCCAATCACACATTAGCAAGAAACGGGAGAGCCAATCGATCAGCTTGTGCGCAGTCTAAAGTTAAACAGGCTTCACATTGAGTGGCTTTGATTTCTGCTGATGCTAATTCTCAACTCATCTCCTTTTAATACAGCATAACATTGTTTTTGGAAGGTAAAAACTACAGGGGACCAAAACTGCCTTTTTAAAAAGCGAAAGCGACATGTTCCCCCTGTCCCACCCCCAATTTACATCTGTGCCTTCAGCTCATGAAGCCCTCTTTTTAAAAAGCTCTACCAGCTTGGCTTTACATACATGTTTTGTTTGTAAATGTCACATTACATTGGATGTTTTTATGCCCAGGACTTCATTACAAATAACACACTGAGGTTTCTGTCCATGTTTGTCCTTAACGAACAAAAATCCACATTTCAAATGCTCCGAGTTATATTTCCATTTTGCCATCTTGCCTCTGAACATCATCACAAATTTAAAGAGAAGGGTAACGGGCAAAAAAATGGTGGTTACCATGGCAAACGAGTATGCTGCACGTGTCTTCAAGATAAACGATGAGTACATCATCAGATAAGCTTTAAATATTTAAACATTTTTAAACTGTATTTATTTATTACAAACTGTCCGCGACCCACCCCGAACGTGGTCGCGACCCACCAGTTGAGAATCGCTGGTCTAGAAGATGGAAAACTCAGTAAGTGCTGAAGGCAAAGACAATCTAGGATACCAGTGGGCATTGCCGGGGGTGGGCATTTGGGGCTGAAACCTGAATTTATTTAATTATTTTATGAAAGTGGAACATTCTATCCTCTCAGACTGCCATCAAACCCCCAACCACAAAGTGGAATATTCCCATTAGATTTACATTTGACCACTTATTCATATGCCCCGCCTCTTTCCATCCTAGTGACACCTCTTGGCATCTATAATTTAATTATGGGGCCCAGAACAATTATCTAGGCAAATAAACTGTCCAAATGTTTCTAGACACCACTTCTAATGAATGCATTCAGCTACTTTAAGGTGCACTTGCAAGCACATCTTATCTAGTCCCTGTAGAGAAGTAGTCCCAATAGGTTGGGACTCTCTGGACCTGATAAACATGAACCTATTGGTGCCATGCCTAATGCCAGGTATAAAGCCCATGTTCTTTGCTCCATCTAATACTTTTGAGAGGAGTTAAGAAGCTGAGGATGAGGTGGGGTGGGGATCATCCAACACCCTGACGCTCTTGTCACTGAAATCACAGCAATGCTCCAAAATCTAGTACAAAGCCTTCTCTGGGCAGCAGAAACTCCAACAAAGGCACAATAAATTTCTTTAATATTTATTTAATGTATAAAATAATTGTTTATATTAACCTCAGACATATTGTGCATCCCTATTTCATACAGTAGCATAATACATAGCAGCAGGGGTGTAGCACCAAATTCTAGGCCCTATCCACAAGTGATGCCCCCCACTCCCCATTATTAAATATTATTTCCTTTAATATTTAAAGGAAAATTAAATTCCAGACTTCTCAAAGGGCCCACTTGGGACCCTGGTAACTCAGTCCCACTTTTCATTAAGACGGAATACTTTCAGTATCTCCATATATTAGGAAAGGGTACAACCTCTTGAGATGTGAAACACGATAAGTTGTACTTCAGATTTCAGAGGCTGTGGATGTTACGAACCCTGATTGTAAATTGCTTCTCCAAGAATGAATAAAGCTAGACTGAGGCTACTATCTAGTGACATTATTCAGGCACAGCCCTATGGTGGCTGTTATGAGAGACTGTTAGGCTGATTGCCCAACATGACCTCTATTAAGCCAATCTGTGAACTTTAGAGAGGAGAGTAAAAATCAGAAAGGACCATTGATGAGTCTGTGGAGTGTATGGAGGCGTAATGGTGAGACTCTGAATGATCAAGAATGTAAATAATGTTTCATATGTAGCTGTGTGTTCTGGGAGGGGAAGCCTTTTGTGTATGCAAAAAAAAGAGGGAGGGAGAGAGAGAGAGAGAGAAGGTGAGGGAGAGAGAGTTAGAGATAGACTACCGACCTTTCCATGTCCCTTCCTGTTCGCCTTTTGCTCTTTTATTTAATCCTTCTCTCAGGGCACTGCTATGTATTTGGGTTATTTTTTCCTTTGCCGCGTCGCTGTGCAAGGCAGTGATAGAAGGAAATAATGAGAGAATGAGCTTATGACGTTTATTATGAGCCTTACTGGGACACTGCAGGACATATTCTACCCACACAGTGGAATTACACACAACAAAAGCACACATATATAACGGCAGTGAGAGAAAAAGCATTAAGATTTGTCCTTGCAGGGAGGACTTCGCTTTTTTTAAACATAAAATGATGCGGCTTTAGCTGAACAAACAGAACACAACGAGCTATCATGACTGCTGATCTTACCTGAACTAATGGGCTAGTTTAGAGAGAGAGAAGGAGAGCAGAAGAGAGAGAGAGAGAGAGAGAGAGAGAGAGAGAGAGAGAGAGAGAGAGAGAGAGAAATAGAGGCTGATAATGACTCATAGCACCTGTAGGCTTTCATATAAGGTCTAATACAGAGAAAAAAACACTTTGGGGCTTTTAGAGAGCAGCTACATCTTGTGTATTATAGACTGGACATGAACTAGAGTAGCCAAACACATTGGGTGCCAACAGCATCATTGCCTAAAAGTACATTTCCTGGTTCCATAGGGGAGGTATGAGTGCTTCATAGAGAGATAGAGAGGAAGAGAGGCGAAACAGAGCAAGGCCTAATTGAGGACAGAGAGAGAAATCCATTTCTTCAATATGTTTTAATGAATTGCCTACTACAGGGCCTTCAGTGAGCACTGTGTGTGTATATGTGTGGAGTATTTATGAGTGTCTACAGATAAATGACCACAGCTGTGGCAGGCCGTATCTCAGTCTCTCTCCGGAGGCCCCCGGTCTCCTCATGATATAGATGGCTGTTATTTGGAAACTGGAGAAGAGGGAGCATATGTGTTGTTTGGCCCCGCAGTGCGCAAAAGTGCACATTTGGCTAAGGGCCCTAGTGTTAGATTGATTGTCTTTACTAGGATGCTTTTAGAAGTTTAGGTTTCCCTGTGTTGCGGTATTGTTATTGTGGTTTTGTACTGGCCTCGTAGAAACCTTTTCCACTCTCCAGTTAGTTAAACACCCCCACACAAGAAGTCACAGACGTCAGGATGAGCTTGGACTCGTTTTTTATATGGCAGGTGTGAAACTGTAATAAACAAATACAGTTTACATGCTTCAGTATACACAAATACACTAGAATTATTCATTGAAGCTGTACATGAATTACATTAATATTAAATAAAATGATCACTTTGAAAATAAGGCTTGTAAACAGCTCCTTAAAACGTAGATGAACTGCTTAAATGTACCATTTCTAATGTATAGTATTAATCCAACATCATTTTTACTGTAATACTCACAGGGAATGGCCTTTATGTACTGAAACACAGCTTCAAAATACAACAACTAGCCATCTCTGCACCGTGTGGTCTGAATTCTCTTCTCGATCCCCTTTCTCTTAAAGGGCCAGCGCGCATAAATAAAAACAATGACAGCGCCAGAACAGGTTCAAAGATACATAAGTAAAATCGGATTTTTCTCTAACAAAGTAATAAAACACATTACAGTTTTAAAACATTTCAATTCCCAGCAGTGGAGCTGTGTTCTCTGGAATGATGGTGCTTCAACCAATACTTTGCTGAGAACAGACCACTAAATGATGGTAAGTGGGGAAACTCAAGAAGTTGGTCTGGAGTATTGACCAGCTTGGCTGATGGAGCCTGAAGCCAAACCCTTATTTGATTGAAAATTGGAGTTGAAAGAAGTTATGGATAATGAAAAGAATTGTGAGGTGCAGAGGTGGTGGTGGGATTTTGTAAGTTTTTGTCACAGGTGTATATAGGGCATGAATGAATGAGAGACAGAGTTATGTGGTCTGCCACTCAAACTTCAAGGAATCGAGGAAACTTTGTCATTCGCATCACATGTAGTATATGAGGAAGAACAAAATTACATTCCCAAGGTCCCAGTTTTTCCCAGTGCAGTAGTTTGATAAATATAAAGTTTTGTTATGAATATATACAGATATACAGTGAGGAAAATAAGTATTTGAACACCCTGCAAATTTGCAAGTTCTCCCACTTAGAAATCATGGAGGGGTCTGAAATTTTCATC
>BRDA01009039.1:7088-18122 GCA_036984385.1 Crenuchus spilurus
GTCGTGACATGCTAAAAGTGCTGTCGAGAGATGAGTAGGTCATTAACCTGCAGTACATCAGGTTAGTGAGTAAACGTCCAGCTGTCTTCACTCAGCGGTGTTTTTCTCTGTTTTGTCCCTTTCTGCTCTGTATAAAAGTGAACTAAAGCCTATTGTGGTTGAGTATCGGTGGCTATCCTTCACTGACAGACAAAAAAGTCAGGCATGTATTACTAACTGCAGTTAACAAGACGAGATTTTATAGTTAACCTCTGCTGCTGACTGATTATCGTAACCACTAGAGCTTGACTTATTATCAGCCTGATTGATAATCAAAGCTGATATTAAGCTTTTTTTTAATCAGAATCAGCACCTGAACTCCTTGTTTGTGGCTGAAAGTGTCTTATAGTTGGCTAATTATTCACAGCTTCATGCCTCAGGTATATCGCATTGAGGAATAAAACACTTATTTTAATAATCATAGTTAAGGATTTACACATGCCTAAATAAAAACTGCACATCTGTGATGGAAAAAATAAATATATAACTGACCTCAAGGTTGAAAGATTAATTGTTTTTATATTAAAATCACAATTTAAGATTGTAGTTTTCAAATCGCAAAGCTGTATTTATTTTGTAGCCTACTTTATTAAAAATGTTGTTTGTTTGACAAGGCTTGCACACCTCCTGTACACAAGTTGGACCCATCCAGGGTAACTAAAACGCCATGTACTGTTACATCACAGCCACAAATTGACAGTCTTTCACTCTGTTTTCATGGGTCAAACCTCAGGCCAGAAAGAACGTGGATATTTTTTTTATTTTATTTATTTATTTTATTTTTTTTTGCAAAGACCTTAATTTTAGAAAATTTAAATTTAAATCTCATTGTCTAAAATACAATATTAAAATTCTGCAATATTAGTCAGAAAATTTGCCATTACACGTTTCTCCCCACATCATTCAACACCTAAGTGACACACATTTGTCAATTTTTATCTATATAAAGATTGTCATATTATTTTTGCAGCTGTCTAAATCACTAATGCTTTAATATTAAACTGTTCCTTTAAGTTCTAAGGATAATATTTGTATATTTTCACGTTACAAATAACAAATTTATGGTAAATGATCATCACCCACAAATATTGGTTATCATTGTCCTCGATTAATAATAATCAGTATTGGCATGGACCCTGAAAAAACATTGTTGACCCCTAAATACCATAATTTAACCAGATAAAGAGTCCGATGATGTTTTTTTTGTTGTGTTTGTTGTTTTGACATTATTGCAAATGGAGATCCCCTAAACTCGAGTCCAACTCTGCCCTAAATTCTATAACAGCACCTGTTTATGAAGGATCATAGCAAAACAGTCATAGCTTGGAGTAGGAGTGGACACTATGGCAACGTTTGACAGCCATTTTCACAATACTTATAATAACTGAACAAAAAGCCTCAATATTACCAAAGCTATGAATAAAATAATTTGTTAAACATTGATTAAACAGGGCTGTTAAGCTTTTTTTGTAATGAAATGTGCAGGCATTTAATGGTATCAACAATATACTGTATACAGGGTTATTGATGTTTTATTAGTCCTGGTTACAGTAGATCTGTCTGATTGGAGAAATACAGTAATTGTGAACCTAGGTGTGAGATGTGAGTAGGGTACCCTGGTCCACCCAAATCAACTTAATAAAAGGCTTGGTGATTCATTGATAAGTAAAGTAAAAAAAAAACACTAAAATGTGCAGTGCAGTGGCACTGAATTATTTGGAGAAAATAATCTTTTAGGAATATCCAGCATCACTGTGAAGCCAAATATACTAGTGCTTCTCCAAAAATTAGACTGAGACATGGAAAAAAATATTTCTGTCTATAATTTAATTCAAAAATATAAATACAGGTAGTCCCCGGGTTACGACGTTGATCCGTTCCTACGTTCGCGTCGTAAACCGAATTTCGTGTAAGTCGGAACAAACGTAAATACTGTACATAAATAACATACTGTAAGCACTTATCCTATCCTAACACAGTAATGATCAAAAACACATAAAATACATTTAATAATGAAAGGAAACAGCCACGTATCCGTGTATTCTTCCACCGCGCACACCAAACACGAAAAAAGGCTTTATACAGTAAATGGGAGATGTGTCGTAACCACGAAACAACGTAACTCGGGGACGACGTAACCCGGGGACTACCTGTATATCTTATATTTGTCATATATTTTATAGTCATTACATGTAATGTTACATATTTCAAGTCTGTTTTGTTTTAATGTTGATATTGTTTGAATAGCTATATCAATAATTTGAGATTCTGGATTTTTAATTAAGCCATGCTGATTAAGATTATGGTTTGAAATATATCACTGTGTAATGAATATAGTAAGCGACAGTTTTAAATTATGAACAATGAACTTTTTCACAATATTATTATTTTGAGATGCCCTAGTGAATTGAATAGGCAATTGATAGTTGCAGACTTTTCTTGTTAATACTAATGAACAGTATTAGTTTCTAACTAATTATATAATAACACGACAACATTTAAAAGTGAGTACATTTATTATGTCTTTGACTGTTGTTTGTATATTTAAATATTTGTACAATTGTGTATTGTTTGTGCTGTTCTAAACTAAATCCACCATTGCGTATGTGTTTTCTCAGTGGGGACAGTCTTCTCCCATCCTTAGTGTCTTGAGCTCTGGAGGACTACATCAGTAAGCAGAGATGCAACCCCCTCCTCGTGCGGCGCCCCCTGGAGCATGTGGCCCACCGCCACCTTCCTCAGGTGGTCCAAATGCATTCAGAAGGAACCGGCCACACAAGCATGGAGCTGCAGCTGTGATGGCAGCACCTGCTCCACCCTCACAGCCAATGACGAACCCCTTCGCCTTTGGGAGGCAAACTCTTCCTCCCATGCCAGTGGGCAGCCAGGCTGCTACTTTAAACAGTAGTCCTCTTCCTATGCAAGCCCCTCCACCAGCAGGTTTTATCCAACCTGCTCCACCTCAAGGTCCGCTGTCAGGAGCACAAGCGGCAGCAACTGGTCCTCCACCTCCCTTTTTCAACCCTCTTCCTGTTTCTTCGGGTCCTTTGCCTGCTCCACCCCCTGCTGAGCCTGGTTATTTTAACTCCCAAGAACCAATGCCGTATATTGCACAGTTGCCTAACTCTGCTCCTCCTTTCAATGCCAGCCAATTTCAGCCTCCTCCTGTGGTCTCAACACCGCCAGTTCAAAGCACCCCTCCATTCCAGCCCGCTCCCCTTGCCCCTGCTCATTTGGTGCAAGATCATGGAAGTCGCCCCCCTTCTGTTCAGAACTATTTTCAACCAACCAATGATCCACCTCAGCCTTTCCATACCCCTCCCCAGGCACATGCCCCTCACACTGCCAGCTCACCCCATCCTGGACCACCCCAGACGCACCCTCAGAATCATAGTCAGTTGGCTTCACTGAATACAAGTGGACCGGCAGTTTCCCCGCAACAGAACTCCCACTTTTCAGCACAGAATTACTTCAGTCAGACAGGTGGAGCCTCTGAGGCATGGTTCAGTCAGGTTCCACAAGATCCTTCTGCGCGTGCTTGCCCCATCCCATACATCCCTACTGACTCTGGAAGTCTGTCTATGTTTTTCCATGGAAATGATGTCGAGAATGAAGAGACTCTTTCTGGGGAGGGCCGTGTAAATGGGGTCTCTCACCCACCACAAGCAGGGCCGGTAACTGAGGCCCCTGCTCCATATTTGAATGACAGTGGTAATATCAGAACTGGTACTGGTCCATGTGACTCAGTCGAGAATCTGGAATGCGTTCCAAACCAAGAAGTGCTGCCTAGTGAGCCACCACCAAGTCAAGCCTATGAGGCAGGGCCTAACTTGGAGACACCCGACTCCGCCCCTCGCCCTGTGCGCTCCGCAAGTGTTTCATCCAGCTACAGCAATGTCAGTCACAGCAGTGGCCACACCCCACACAGCAGTGGACACCCACCTCGACGGCATCAGGGTGTTGTTGGAACGTTTATCCAACAAGAAAGCCCTCGCCCACCTGATCCACCTGTCTCCCACCACTCCACTGCTGGTTACTTTGAACAAATAGATTCTGCCCCTGCTCCAGAGCTGAGTCCCACATTCCCCACCCCCAGCCCCCCCAAGCCAGTTGGTGTGTTCCAGGCCAGTGCTAACTCCTCCTTTGAGCCTGTGCGATCACACAGCATTGGTGTTAGACCAGCAGAAGTCGACCGGGCTAAGATGGTTGTGGAAAAAAGTGGAGCTAATGTCCAGCCTGGCAACATGGAGCAGCCTCCAGATAATTTGGAGACAATCTACTTCCCAGGAGGGCAGGACCGGAGGCCTTCGTCTCGAGCCCAGGGATCACGACGACCCTGTGACAGTCCTGCTACAACTCTCTGGGCTCAGAGTGATCCTTCAAGTCTCGGTGCTAATATTTTGTTGGCACCTGCAGCGCCCCCTCTGGCTGCTACACTTGTTCCAGCGTGTCAGCCCAGTGCTGAGGTAATCCAGCCACCTGAAGATGGACCCCTGGACTTGCAGCCCTCCAGGACACAGCTACTCTCTGAGAACCTTGAGAATCCACCAGACTCAACCACTCAGGCAAGTCTGGGTTATGCTTCTTTGCTGGTGACCACACCTCCTGTAGAAGCTTTGAACCATCCTGTTTTGATTGCACCTCCTGCTTCCAATTACAACATGATTTCTTCTCAAAACCCAGCCCAAATAGCCAATCAAATGAGTCCCAAGGAGAACACCTCGCCTGTAAGGCCAATGCCACAAGCCCCAGTGGCTACTCAATTGCCTTCTTCAACCAATCAGCCGCCTATGCTTTTCTCTCAACCACCGACAGGCTTTCACCTTCCTTCTAGTCAGAGTCCGTTGAATCTGGCACGAGAGGTCAAAGATGCTCTAGCACCTGCTCAAGCGGTCCACCCTCCTGTCTCTCAGGCCCAGTCGCTTAGAGGTGATGGTCAAGCAATCCCATCTTCAAATTCACAAATTTCGCCTCCTGCATCTGCCATTAATCAGAATCAACCCTCAAACTATGAGCTGTTTGATTTTTCTATGCACCAACCACAGAGCACAAATCAATCATCAGGTGCGCCCCTTCCTCAGTCAGGCCCTCCAACCGCCATGGTGAATAACACGCCTGGCTTTTACCTGCAGGTCACCAAAGATGCGCAGCAAGGCGGGAGGACTGAAAGTGAGCCTCCACTTCAACCGCCAGCTGCCAACCCCACGGGACCTTCCAGCAATCAAAATAACAGTGACCCATCTAGTATGGTTCACCCAGCCTATCCAGCATCAACCCAGTATCAGCCTTTTCCACAGGCCACACCTACTTCCCAAGCTGCCTCACCTCCTGTATCTGGACCAGCCCAACCTCCCACTTATCCTCCACATCCTGGCAACTCTGTGGCTCCTCAAGACCCTCAGCGCCCCCCTTCTGCCCTTGAGGGTCAGCCTGGCTACGGCGTTCCCCCGACCATGCCTCCGGGGCCTGGATATAGCGGTTACTACCCAGAGTACCCAGATGGACGGCATCCGTACCCACCCCAGTACCCACATGTGGACCCAAGGGCTCAGAACTATTACCAGGTATCATAATTTTCATTGACTGGTAAATAAGAAAATTTCTTTTATATATACGTTTTATGAAATTAAGGGAATTTAATTAAGGGAAGTAAACATAACCAGTTTCCAAATATTTTAAAAAATTGATTAATTTTTACGGCCAATTCTGATTTCTTGGCTGGCGCGTTGACAAATGTTTTTATTCATACTGTGGGTTCAGTGAAAAGTAATAATTGTACTAGCTGAGATTTCAGTATAAATTTATACACACATTTATTAAAATGAGAGAAACCAGCATTTTAATGAATTCAGACTAAACAAAAAGCAGTTTCTTGTTTATCAAATGCTTAGTCATGTAAGATTGTGATTGTGCTTGGCTTATTATGTAGTAAAACTGCATGAATCTTTCAGAAAGATTACCGATACAAGAAACAATGTTTTTGTCCGTGTTTTTTTAATCACTCACTAACTTTTACTCCTCCCTGTGTTGTAGGATGATCCGTATCGGAGAGTGGATCCTCGGTACAGTCGCTACAACGGACCAAACCCTGGTTACAGGGAGACTGAGCGTCAGCCAGAGAGGCCGAGTTCAAGGACCAGTCAGTACTCGGACCGGCCCAGCTCCAGGTGACAATTTCGGGAGTTTCTTAGACAAAACTTGAAAACTGTAGACTGCCATTGATGATCAAACATATCCTACTGTATTGCTTGGCATGTGAGGATTCCAAGCCGAGAAGCTTCCCTTTTAGGACACTAAACAGCACCTGAGAATTTACTGGAATTCCTGTCTCATACTAATTAGAAACACTTGATTTGAGACATTACCACTTAACTGTTTCAAATTACACATATGAACATGTTCTGCAGACTATTACTATAAATATTTCTGAATTTGATGACCATGTAGACTACAGACTTCTATTAAATATCTGGATGTAGACATGAATAGAGTCCTGCTTACTAAAATGTTGTTCAACAAAAACAACAACAAAGACACAGTGGAGCAGTTGCCCTCTGTATAGGACATGGGCAGCAGTGCAGGTACCAGTGAGCATGATCTCCTTATGATTTAGGCATGCGAATTAGGGATGTCCCGATCACGTTTTTTCTGTTCCCGATCCGATCCGAGTCATTAATTTTTTTTTGTGTCTCCCGATACAGAGTCTCAAACCGATACTTCTATTTTCTAGATAAGAACTAGATAATACTAGTATAATAGATAGTACTAGATAATAGTATATCAGTGATATGAAGAGTTTTAAACATTTAATGCACATTTTAGTGTTTAGTGTATATAGCTGAGCTCATCAGTTGCATATAAAACACTTAAGTGTGAATAAAATGTGTGTTAAAGCGTAAATACAAACAGACTGAATGAAGGACGCCCAAGTTTGGAATTGTTCCGTTCCACCTTAAACAGCGCAGCAGTAACAATGAGGCAGCTCAAGCTGCCTACAGTAACTGCTGTAGTATTTAAGGTGGAACGGAACAATTACTATAAGAGGTAACAAACAAAGATTTACATACAAAACAATTCACACATCATAACTGTGGATCTCTGGTCTAATATTAAAGCTAAAATATACTACTTAAGTTATAAAAATAAGCTTATATCTGATATATTTCCATAAAGTACAATAAAATACTTGTTTACAAATGTTAAATGAACACAACTTTGCTTCCTACCTGCTGCTATTAACGTTACTGCACACAAACCTCCCATACACATCACATATGATCAGATATCAGACATATTAGTCACGATTAATGAGATAAAATCCAAAAGCCAACGTAGTGATACTCAAACATTCACTCCGCGTCTCGGCCAGCGCTAAAGCCCGCCTCCGTACTCTGATTGGCCGCCACGTTCCCCGAAGCTTACAGTATTCACATCAGATTGGAGGATTTTGCCGCTTGTCACGCTTAACCTGATTCCCATTGGTGGGCTCCAAAAACAGACTATTCACTAGTGAAACGTGGACAGAGATTGGAAGCCAAACAGCGCCCACTAGTGTCAAAATCCAATCAGAAAAGCCGATACCGATCAGTTAAAAAATGCCATGATCGGCCCGATTCCGATCTTTGAGATCGGATCGGGACATCCCTAATGCGAATTAGTGGGGTAAGAGCTTCTATTACTTGGTAGCTACATTACACTTATGTAAGCTCCAGTATAAACCTAAAGATCAGACCCCAGACATTTCTTATACGAGTGACTGTTTTTTATATAATTTTGTTCTTTAAAAACTTTTAGGAGACATAAATGTTTGAAACTTTTCTTCTCTGTCTCACTCTGTTTTAAGGCAGGGGTATGGTGAAGATTACCCCAGGTCTAACCGAAGTGCCTATGAAGAATACTATGCAAACTATTACAAGAAACAGTATGAACAGTACGCAGGTAAACCCCATACTGTACCTGTTCTCTGTTAAATGTGTAGCTCTCATAGGAAGCAAGCTTTGTAAAGCTAATGTGAATTTAAAAACATTCCCTCTGTACTATGATACATTTCCAAGTAAAACATATTATGAGGGAGGTTTTCTGAGCTAGGAAAATATTTCAAATATTGATTTTCTAATGTATTATTTTGCATTACATTTAATCATTTGAGATTTTCCCTGCAATGCAATAAAAATTGTGTTTTAAAGGCAGGCGAAAGTTTTTGTATATCAAACTGCAGACTTTTACAAGAACAAGAAAAGCCTTTATTTATTTGAATAAAGTGGCTTTCACTTCAGATTCCATGTATGATGAAGTTACATTTTAATGGAAGTTTACTGAAAGACAAAAATTTGTCTTTTATTTGATACAATAATACTTGAAATCCAAACTTGCTTTCACTCTTGAAATAAGTAAAGACTGTTCTTGTACAGGTCAGAAGTCTGATATACAGAAACCTTGTCACAAATGATGCTTTTAATTGTTTTTATTTATAGATAAATGGAGATTATTCTACTTATTTTGAACTTATAATTTTGTGTCCTATTTTAAGCTTGTACTGTGGATAGGGCTACCACAAACGATTATTTTTATAGTCGACTAATCACCGATTATTTTTACGATTAGTCGACTAATCGGATCATTTGTTAATTTGATATAAAACATACATCTTATTGTACTAGAATGCAGCTGTTATTATATAACCGTCATTAGATTTCAGCTATATGCTAACTAAAAATAAAAACAATTAAGATCATAGTTCATTAAACCTTTAATGAAATATGCAGCTTGTTGCAACAAACAATTATTTAACTGTTTAGCATAAAGTGTAAACGTAGCACTGAAACATAACTTTAGAAACGTTAGCATTAGCATTCCTATTCAAACACATGACTGTTATAACGTTACAGAAAACACATGAATGTGTTCTAAGGCTGATGAATCAAATCGTCATCACTAATGTTCACTTTTACAGCTATAAATATGAGTAAGCAGCAAGTTAACTCTCTGTTTACACTCTGTTTAGCAGCTAACTAGCAATTTAGCTTACCGAGATGACGGTCCCTCTTCATCATTGTCACTATCAGGCACAACAGGCTTCCTTTTCAGGTGCTCGTGCATCGCAGTTGTGCTGCCGTGGAAGGCACGTTCTGACTTGCAGATATTGCATTGCACACGTTTCTCTTTCATTTTCTTAAAATGATTCCACACTTTTGAGCTCCGTTGCCGGGTAGCCATGATGAGCCTGTTTGTATAACGTCCTGTGACGTCATCCACAGCCTACCCCAGTTACCACTACTGCGCATGTGCGTCAAGTACAGAAAGGAAGACGCAGCAGTAAAAGGTGGGAAAAACGCAGCAGTTTGGAGAGAAAAAAAAACAAACGACGCATCGACTAGTAAATTAGTCGTCGACAATTTTAATAATCGACATAATCGTGACTAGTCGACTAATCATGGCAGCCCTAACTGTGGATAATTTCCTTCTTCTAGACTCAACAGTGACCTCTGTTGGCCACTTTCTGACTCACAATAATGGCTGCCAATGGATATAATGTCATTTACAATATTTACTGATTAATAAAGTTTATTCTTTCTGTGTGTGTCTGTAGACCGGAGCAGGTGGTATGACCCCAATGCTGTTTATGACCCCCGTTATAGAGGTTATTATGACCAGGCCTACAACTGGTATAACTATGACTCCGAAGCCTACAGAAGAGCTGACCCTTACTACGGTCAGCAGTATCCAGTCAGGTATGTACTTTTAATCTCATAGATTGTTTGTGTGTATGGTGGCCATAAATCTGATCTCAAAAGGATTCATTTTCTTTAATGCACAAGTTGATGCACTCCTGGATGCCATCCCACTTACTAACAAAACTTCTGTGTCACGACTTGCTGTGTCCCTTCTGACCTGCTTGTCTCCTGCCCTGTCCAGGCCGGAGGGCTATGACGATCCTTGGAGGTATTACCCCGGCTACGACTCCAGTTTTGAAGATGATTACCGCCGACGGGATCCGTATGCGGATGAGTTTGACCGCCGCTCCGTCCACAGCGAACGATCCGCACACAGTGTCCACTCAACACACAGCCGTCGCAGCAGCTTCAGCTCACGTTCACAACAGGTGTGTGTATGTTTGTGTGTGTGTGGGAGTATTAGAGTATTCTACTGCAAAAGTTTATTCCCCCGGTTAAATGGAGAGAGTACCATCTTAGCCGACCCCTGCCCTTAGTCCGCTGAGCCACTCGCCCTTCTTTGCATATTTAAATTTTTAGTTACTGTTTATGTAAGATCCACCTGTGCTAAAGTTACTGCAGATTTTTTACGTTTACTTGGTCATTTTAAGTATATTACAATGTCAGTAGTAAGGTTGCAGATAGATTCTGCACATTTTGTGTATGTGGGATATTTTTGTAATCCCTCTCTTCCTCTCTTGTAGAGTCAGGTGTACAGAAGTCAGCCTGATTTAGTTGCTGCTGGTTATGATGGTACAACAAGCACATTACCTGTGGATTATTCCTATGGTCAGTTCCCTGACCAATCAGAAACTCAGAACTATAGCCAGTACAACGCCACAGACTCCACCTGGACTGCCCCAGAACAGCGTAACTACTTTTTTCTCTCAAACACACCTACACACTTTCTTAATCTCATGTTTTTGTACTTGCACATTTAGTGTTTTCCTAACACACTGTTTTAATGCTGATGGCTAGCATGGTGTCAGTGCATGTTAGCAGGAAAACACTATTAGTTCAGAGTCAAGAGACAAATGCCTATACATGAGACAGCATATACACGCTCCACAGACAAAGGCCATCTGATTTGGAAGACAACCAGTGACGGATGCTGGTCTTTCAAGGAGGGGAAGCTCAATTTCGGGCTGCTACATAAAATGTCGGTTTATTTATACATAAATTCTACTCTCCATTCCTTTTCAAGAAAATGATTTGTGATCCTGTCGTACCAACAAGGCGTCTTTTCCAGGGACTTGACTAGTGTCCTCTCAATGGCCAGCAG
>BRDA01009039.1:45099-66804 GCA_036984385.1 Crenuchus spilurus
TTCTTTTAGTCTATGAATTTCTTGATTGGAGGTCGTAAAATTCGTGACTCCCAGACTGCAAGTCTCCACTGGTGGTATTGAGGAGCTGTTATCTGAGTCCTTTGATCAAGTCATTTGTGTGATGTTATCAAAGCAACAGTGTCTGGGGGTCAGATCAAAGGTGGCCCCACAGATTTCCTGGTGTGAACAAATGGTTTCTACTGCCAGGCCGAGACCGTGTGGAGTCAGGTCTCGGGGGGTGAAATTAGACCTGACCTCCATGATGTAGGAGAGTGTTGAAGATACTTGATTTCCAATAGTTCATCAAACAATTTCTTCACTTTCTGGATGAATTCAAATAATTTTTCTCCTGATGACACTACACCTCTGTAATAGTAAACAAAAGTTTCTGTTCCAAATATTCTGTTTTTCTATTCTATCAAATACTTATTTCATGCAGTGCAATGCAAATTGATTTAAAAATCATACAATGTGATTTTTATTTTTATTTTTTTTATGTCTCTCACAATTGTACCCAAGTGTACCTACAATACAAATTACAGACCTCTCCATTCTTTGTAGGTGGGAAAACTTGCAAAGTCATTGGTGTATTAAAAACTTATGTTTTATTGTCCCAGAAATAATTTTTCAGGCTGCACAGCACTGAAGGGATATGACGTAGGTTCATCTTACAGCTCACATTTGTGCCACAAGAGAGTGCCTTCAGCAGGACAGAAATAGTGCTTAGTTCTATTTGTTAAGACAAATGAAGCTTTGACTGGAAGGAAGAGACAGGTGCTGGATAGATTAGGTTTATGTAGAAAACAGTTTGAGAGAGAATGACTACTGACAACTGTATCAACTTCAGCAACAATTCAATCTCTCTCTCACAGACTGTTCCTCCAGCTCGATCACGTCTAGGACGATTGGGGCACCGAGAGTACCCAACGCTGAAGTAACAGAACTGCCCACTGTGGTTCTAGATCACGTCACGAACTTCAATCCAGACTCGCAAGCGCTGATCCATCATCTGGCCTCCCAGTCGTCACCATCATTCTAATCCTCATCTCCCCGTTCATGTAATTTTTTCTTTTACGGAGCAAATGATGGTCCACACAGGCAAGCGATCACCCTGAAGAGCTGTGTTAACCCGTCTCTCGCCCTTTTTCAGACTTGTCTGTCTGTCTCTCCTCATATGACCCGTGTCCTGACTGGAATGCTCTTTCTTTGGAACAGTGTGACATATAAGTGCAATAATATAATTTAGATTTGTTTAATTAGACTTTCTCTGCCTGATAGTAACTGCATTTCAGCCCTGTGTGTGTGTGTAAGTGTGTGTGTATGAGAGAGAATGGAGTGCCAGTGGGAGGTAGCCAGTGTGGGCGAGGTGGCCATTGTTGTGGTAGCAGAGGCGAAGGTCGTTTTAGGTATTTATTACAGCTTCATGTTGAAATGAGAACATTTGAGGCTTTTTTAAATCACCCACAGTCTGTATATCGGAATGAATATTTATGAGCTCTAGTCTGCGCGCTAAACCAGTCCCCACGTTCCTTCAGCTCGATTCAACCTTTAACCTCCATCAGTTGAAACATTTTCATAGATTTGTATGAATTCTATCAAATTCCTCCCAAATCGTCTACAAGTCTCCGCTTACATTGGTCAGTAAATTTTTTTTTCTTTCGCAAAACATCAATCTCTGTATTTTTCTTATGACTGACTGTTGTGATGTCATTTCATTTCTTTGCTTTTTGTAATTCCAAAGGATTTTTCTCTCTCTCTCTATTTGAAGGAAGCCTGGACTGATCCATTGTGTTTAGAATTGACTGTAAAATTCTTGACGAAAACAATGTGATGAAAATAAAGATATTTTTGAGCTCTTTAGCACTTTGGAAGGTGTGCCGATCGTCAGTTTCATTTCTCTTTTTAAAAAAAAAAATACCAAAACCCTTTTTTTTTTTTTCATTATTTTAATGCAAAGGGTACAACAAACAATTGAGCCCTTTCAATGAAAAACCACATGTGCATTTTTGCATTTCTGTAAAAATCACAGTGTCACTGTCTTAATGTCTTCCATTTAAAATAAAGCTCCTTTTATTCTGAGGCTTTTTACATGAAGCACATTTAGCTTTTTGTTGTCAAAAAAGTGGATAAAAAAAGAAACCACTGATTTTGGGCTGATATGGTTCTTCATCCCAAGGGCTCAGTTATTCATCTTTACTGTACATAATGTTCCTCCACATCTGTGTGGCTTATAAGTAACACTAAGTAGAATTTAAAGAATTCATATCTCAAGGGAATGTAGCTAAATATATATCCATCTTGTCTCTCAACTCTTGTCTAACTCCAGTCCTGGAGGTTGGATTCCTGCACAGTTTGGTGATTTTCCTGATCAAACGCACCAGGTTCAATTTTGTAGTGTCAGAGCACAGAAATCGGCTAACTGTGCTGGACACCAGCCCTCCAGGGTTTGACATGCCTGATTTAGAGTGTTTTTGGAATAAAATCTAATGTACATTATTGGCACCTTTGTCATACATGACACTATCAGGAGTTTAAAAGGGGGGCTGACCAATTATTAGTAACTGATTATTAGGACTGATACTCATTTACCCAAATCTGATATTTGTAGCAAATATGTAAATTACTGCAGCTCTTACTGTTTACAGTAAATAAACATTGTTAAATATAATATAAAAGTCAAAAGATTTACTCAACATATGGTCCACATTTCAAATAGTCTGATCAGATAGTGCTGGGTGGGATATTGTGCCAAACTACTGAAGTGAGGTTTGTTTTTATTGCTGATTCTGATAAATGGAAAAATGCTAAATATCACTTCTGATCAGTCAGTGGTGATAATCGGTCAACCTCCAGTCTAAACTCATGCTTAAATGTAGAAATGGGTCTTAAAACTGAGACAAAAATGATTGCTCATGCACATTTTAGCACTATCCTGCTCTAATTTACACATTTTTGCCTCCAGAAGGGCTTCATTCAGAGCAGGAAAATGGTCTTCACAACTAGCAAGCCATAGAATGACCATTTTTGGTTCCTTATAGAGCCACATGTAAAGGATCCTACAAATTTTTTTCATTACAACCTTCAAGCAAAATAACATTTTTTGACATCTTTGTGTATTTACAAACCAAACGATAGTCTCTTTTTCTTTTAGAATTAAAGTTTGTTTTTCTGATTGTGCCTTTATGACATAACTGAGCTCTGTTCTGATAATTTGAGTGTGAATGGATGGGGCTTCATTGCTGAAGTTGAGTTGAAAGATATAAATCTATTGGTTTTTGTGACATCACAAAAATAATATATACAGATCAGCCAAAAGTTTAACACCTAGTATGCTGTTGGTCCTCTTTATGTCAACAAAACTGTTCCAACCTGCCAACGCTGGATGCCACAAGACATCTGAAGGTGTCCTCTGGTGTCATTGAGATGTTGGCAGCAAATACTTTAAGTCCTGGATGTGGAGCTGCTGCAGATTGGACTTGTTCTACAACATCCCATTTAGAGGTCACTGTCTGGTACCACACCCAGTCTTCTGGCCCTTGTTAAAGTCTTGACAGTTGCTCATTTTCAAGCGACCACAGGTCTTTCAGGGCTGTAGCTGTTTCACTTACATCTCCACTGAAAATGCTCCGTAGACATCGGGCCTTGTTCGTCAAAGTTGCATACTGTCAAATCTGATACATGAATACAAGCTTAGTATTTTCACAACATGGATAATTCTTCATTTGCCGTTAAATCATGTATCAGTATCATCAGTAATCAGCAATAATAAATAGTGCTAAAGTGGATGCACTTTATATCACACAATAAAATTAATAAATATTACTTTTAATTTGGCAACATTGTGCTTTTGCTTTATACTGCTCGTACAGTAATATATACATGTAGCTTATGCCAGCCAGTGAGAATAAACACTACAGAGTCACATTTGTGTGTGTTGTTGCAAATTATATGTAAATAAGGCACTAATGCAGGGGCACTAGTTTTCATGCACTGAAGAGAATTCATCAGTTCTGCTCAAATCACTGCTTGTTTTGATGTGTGACACTTGTATAAATTAGATGCTTGTTTTTATGTAACTTTGACAAATAAGGCCCGCTGTGTAGCTTTTAACTGCTCTGTGGTGGTGTTTTACTCACAGCGCCCTCCTGTGGACAAAAAGCGGAAAAACATTGTAGTATGTATTATTTAGGGTATGAATAGCGTCTTCAAGTTCAAAACAGTGAAAATTATAAGATGTACCATAAAATGAGCCATAAGTCAAGGTTCTAAAAATAGTAAGGAGATTTGGATTCATGTAGCCATACAAGATGAAATATTTGATGAAGGGGGTGCTAAGTTAAATTAATGCACTATTTTCCTGGGTTAAGTGTGCTGTGTCTCACTGAAACATGATGCTACTAGACTTCCTGAGAGAGATAATGACGCTTTACTGGACAGCCTGTGTGACTCCAGACCACAGACTGAGGAGATTTACTCCCACTGGTTAGGAAACAAAAAGTTTTGTTGATTGTACTTTGCTGATTGCTGTAAAGCGTAAACTATGGTGAAGACCCTGTTGGAAGGGCTCAAAACTGCACTCATAATGAGATTCTTTTGCTCCACAAAACCATATAAAATAATTTCTATTCTATGTGGCTTTATTTACACAACCACTGTGTAATCTAGCCCTTTTCATGTAAAATCTGTAATTTAGTATAAGTCTTATTTATGTTATGTTAGAGGAATGGGATAAGGCAATCGTGTTTTTGTTGGCATATCAATAATTGCAATTTAAAATGTGTCTTTATGTATTTTACTATGTTATAAAGATTATCTCAAATAATTGTGATCAGCCAATTATGTAATAGTTTTTATACTGTGCTGTAAACTTTTGTGTCGAGTGCCTCAAAGAAGTGCTGTATATTCAGATCTGACCAGTCAACATTAATGTATCATCCAAGATGGAGGAGAATCTAGTTGCAGTTCTTTTCCAATGAAATGATTTGGATTCTTGTCTGTTTGATTTTTTGTTGTTTACAAATATGATCTATGATTATACATCAGTGTCAAAAGGTTTATTGATCACCTCTTCCACATTCAAGCTGACCTATATATCAGTCAAATGTACTAGCCAAGCCCCGTAAGCTTAAACATTTGCCAACTGAACATCTCTCATCTCTGAACCTAAATTCACTAATCTTAGCAGAGTCTGGGCAAAAACATGAGCTGAAACATGAACTCTTATTCTTATTTACTGCTCTGTGTGTGTGTGTGTGTGTACCAGAGCACTCTTTGCCCGTTGCACTGCTACCTCCAGCATGGCTCGATCAGACAGAATCTGTTGCAGAGATCCAGAGTCCATTTCTAACAACATACCTAAACACATAAAACACAATATATTATACAGTTATATTCAAATATGAGGATCAGCCCTTTGTTGAGAAGACCTGGCACTCCTGGACACAGAGTGAGTCAGTGACTTACGAGACAGATTCACACAATGCTTCACAGACCTGATGGCAATAGTCAAAACCCGACCTGTACTAAGAGCCCTTTGAGCCTCAATCACGGCTCAGTTTGAGCCACCATACTTCAAGAAGCATGAAAGACAAGCACCCAGACTTTTTTCTGTCCTGGCACTTAAATGGTGGAATGAAGTTGCCCTGCATGTCTGAATGGCAGTGTTTATTTATGCCTTAAAACACTAGAAGCGCGGATGCTACGAAAATTTTCATCAGGAGAAAATACCCTGCTTGGCCCGCCACGATTAGCGTCGTATTGATATGCTAATTACATGAAAAACTCTCCAGAGCAAAGTGAGGGAAACCAGTTTCACAGAAAGACACTAAGAATACTATATTATATTTTACAATCAAACGAAACTCACAGAGAAAATGTATTTATTTATTTTAGATCGTTTTTAGAGATTTATTTATGCATTGCCGTCTCCAGGGCAAAGTGAGGGATATATCTCAGAATCTCAGTCCAGTTTCACAGAAAGACACTGAAAATGCTACATTATATTTAAAAATTAAACGAAACTCACAGAGAGAATGTATTTATTTATTTATTTATTTTAGATCGTTTTATTTCAAAACTAAACAAGTAATTGTTTATTTCGTTCTCTGGGAAAGTTATTCTGTCTTATTTATACAACCGGGTCTCTCCGTCTGCTTCTTTGTGTGAGTCTGTGTGCACGCTGCGATAATAATTATTATAGTTTCAGTGTCTACGTAAAGCAAAAATTATCCATTGTATTTTATTTTGTTAGATAACAGGGAAATGTAACGAATTACAGATTCTAATTATAGCAGTGTGTGTGTTATTGTTATATATTGTGTTATTGTGTTATTTATTATGATAAATAAATGCATAATAAACTATATTTCGTTTCATTTCCCTGTTATCTAACGAAATAAAATACAATGGATTATTTTTGCTTTACGTAGACACTGAAACTAACTGTAATATATGAGCCTAAACCCTGTGGGGGATGATATCCTAGCAATAGTTAACATAACAATAGCTCGCTGATAGCCCACATGAGGGAGGGGGACTTTTCAGAAATTCCTCAGAATCTCAAAAAACTTCAGCCTTGTTCACAGCTATAGTTACTTGAAATGTCTCAAAACTGCATAGTTACTGACACCTGGTGGTCAAAATAATGAACAGCAGCAAAATGTTGACTGATTCGTTACTTCTTTTCTCAAAATTTCCGCCCTATTTTCAAGATTTTAATTATGATATAGTTATTCTGAACACTGTACTACAAAAACCATGTATCTCCAAAATAGTAGTAGACAAGGACTTAATGTAAGTCAATGTGAAGACTTTGTTGCAGTGATTTTTGGAGAATTTATTTAGGTTTGTTCATTATGAAATGAATGTACAATGTAAAGGGCAGCCACTGTGCTGTAAAAATTGAGATGTTCTTGTAGGACAGTATGTATTTATAATATATAAAATTAGAATCTAGAAATTATATGAGGAAAGGTTCACCCAGGAATCATATTTAAATATTTTCAATCTATCTCAGATGTAGTTGATCATCCAAGCTGATTCCTAATGTTTTCTTTAGTTTAGAATATTTAGAGTAAAATTTGCTAACAAACACTAGAACTCAATAGTCACCTAAATATGAACCTCATCCATATCTTAATGAGGGACACTCAGACTAGTGGATGTGGTTTAGGACACAGTATGACTTACTGTAAGCTTTAAATTAAGTCTAATCATCAGTTCAGTTCAGAGTAAAGTGTGTTGGTTTTCCTGACATCCTACAAATATGTCAGACTCACCCGTGATGTCAGCACAGTGGGTGGGTTCTATGTCTCGTACAAGTTCAAAAAGCATTTCTCCAGTTGCTTCTGCATCATCCTTGTCAGAGCCATCACTTACATCGGTCTCCTCCTGGCTCCGCCCACAACTACAAATCAAGAAAGATTATTAACTCATTTTGCTTCTGTTATTTTTTTGCAACATGACCACTCAGATACAGAAACACTCACTCATGTAATGTTTTCAAGGCCATTTTAACTTTCTCCTCCAGCAGAGCAGCATCAGACAACAGCTGAAGCACCGCCTCTTTTTTCTGCTCCAATAGCATGCCTGCAGAGTTTTCACAGCAGCATTACAGACACAGGACAGAATCAGACTAATGGGAGTTTATTAAATAGTATGTTCACAAAATGGATAGATTAAAGTGAAGATGAGTGGTCAGACATTCGGAAGGATGGATGGACAGATGACCTGTTATTTTCTGAGTGTGTCCAGTGTTGTAGAGGTCAATGAGGTCATACAGCTGTTCACCCAGAGAGTCGGAGGATGTGGAGTTGGCTTCATCATCTTTCGGCAGCTGCTTACTGAAACAGTACGGGTTCAGCATCTTAACATTGTGCATGTATTGTTCCAAAATGTCTATGCATATACCCCAGTAAGCCAAAACATTATGAACACTCAGAGATTAAAGTGAATATTGTTGATCATCTCATAATTAGAGCACATGTGAAGGTCTAAAATATTTTAGACAGTAAAAGAACACCTGGATCTCATAGTGCATAGGTTGGATGCTAAACAAAAAGGCAGGCATGAAAACCTGAGTGACCACCTATGGTCAGCATCCATCTGACATTTCAGTGTCAGATACCATCTTCAGATGTCTTGTAGAGTCCATGGCACAGGAAGGACCAACAGCATATTGAACAGGTGGTCATAATGTTTTGTCTCATCACTCACACTAGTCATAAATAGTACCAGTACTGTTCATAATATAATATAATATATATAAGTATAATGTATATATTATATATATATATGTATATATATCTGGTGACCTGAAGGTTGCCGGTTCGATCCCCGGGCAGGTCACGACTGAAGTGCCCTTGAGCAAGGCACCTAACCCCCAATTGTAAGTCGCTTTGGATAAAATGTAAATGTATGTATGTATGTATGTATAATAAAGCATTACCTGTTATCAGGGTGTAAGGCTGCAAGTGCTCGGTCCAGTGCTTTGGTAAGAAGTGCTTCGTCTTGCAGCATCTGGCCAATCACAGGCCCTGGCAACTCCAGGAGCATGCCTGCCACCATTCACAACACTCAACCAATCAGAAATCCCAAAACTGAACCACAGTGTAATTACCATCCATGTTACAAGATAATACATTACTATATTTCTAGATTTATGACAGATTCAACTTACCGGTTAGTTTTGGAGCCATGTCTACATGTTTAGGATAGATCAGGTTATACAGCTTCTCACCAAGAGACTCTACATCCTCTTCATTCTCCATCACTGAAGGGTGTGTGTATGTGTTTCTTCACTGTGCACTCATGGCAAATCAAGCTGCCTCACATTACAGGGACCAGCATACATCTCAAGCATTATGCATCATTAAATGTAAACAAACTGCACCACAAATGTGGTTTTTGTCTAGAACATAAACTGAGTAGCCAAAGTTTCAGAACACAGATAGAAATGTACAGGAAATTAGAACATTTTACAATTTTAAACTTTAAAAAGCTATTTTAAGGTTACCTTACCTATGTAAACTCTACCTCTGGGCTCTAGTTTAACTTTCAGTTACACTTCAGCTAACTTGAGTACTTAAGTTTGAATGTGAGGCCTGTAACGAATATTATATTAAACTTTTTGTTGACATAACATTTAGTTAATCGTTTGAACAATGCAAGGATATTTATAAGAAACAGCTCACATTAGAAATATTTTGTTTTGTTCTATTTAACAACCTAAATATGTATTTATTCAGCAACATTTCTTACTCCTACTTCCCCCCACCAACATATAGGAACACAAAATTTTAGGGTTGGATAATTCATCTAATTTTATTGTCAGTTATGATTTTGGTGTCCAACAATTAGAGCTGCTTCAAGAATCATCAAGTATTAAAATATTTCAATGCTCACATTTGGCAATCAATTCTATACTCTAACTTTTAATACTTTGTACCAATTTAATATTCTTACAACTGAAGATTTCTGAATGGACTAGAAATTACATTTAAAACAGACACATTACTTAAAGTGCAAAAATGCAAAAATGCATCTGTGTTCTATCAAATAAACATTTGGTGTTTAAAATATTGAGTGTTTTTATTTCATAACCAGAGTATCAATTTAGTATCGAGTATCATGATACTACACTTGGTATCGAAGTCAAAAGTCTGGAATCATGACTATCCTACCAAGGATTATGAAAACAAGAAAAAAGAGATAAAATAGATCTGTGTTGTGTTATAAATTCAGTGGGCCATTTTACCTCTTCCCTAAAACCAGATTCACTCTCAGCCAGGCTGCGGCAAGAAAATCAACTATTTAAAAACGTATCAATGACTTGATACTGTCCAAATAATCGTGATTATGATTTCTGCTATAATCGAACAGCCACAATAAAAATGCTATTAGGTTCAATTTAGTGCTTATATGTGGTCACAATAAACACATTTGAATAGCTAAACTATTATTTAAGAATTTATGATGTTATTTCATGAAGCAAAGAGTGTTGATGACTCAAATCATTAATGTTACGTAAATATTTACTCACAAACTTCAGTATAAACAGCTCATCTCAGGACAGTAGCTAATTAACGTTTCCAAAATATCCGTTTATCTCGACTACGAAGAAACTCTTTTATGTTATAATTACTGACATACATGATGTTATCCTCTGTTTTACATTGTGAGCAAAAATTGTACTATATTTATTTAAATATTAACACAAAAGACAGAACTTTAAGGCTGGCTAACTGCTAACGCTAACACCTGTGTTTGTTGTGGTGAATGAACGGCGCGCGAAAATGACGCGCCCAACTCATACGCCGAACGATACTGTAGTGTCGCAGGCATCTGCTCAGAGTTGCCAGGTTAAGCATTCGGATGTAAATTTTAGATGTTGCGTAGGTTTAGGTTACTTAAGTTTAGAGACAGTAGAAAGGAATAAGTGTCGGAGATGTATTAGATAAGCTTCAGAATATTAGAAGATTCAGTGGAGGGATCTGAAAATACGGGATTGGAGCAGAGACGAAGGAAAGGAAGATACTATTTTAAATGAAACAAAAAAAACTAGCTTACAATTATGTATCTTCTTCTGTCTCACTGCCTTACATTGTGATAATAATAATAATAATAATAATAATAATAATAATAATAATAATAATGATGATGATGGTGGGTTGGGAAAGGCGCTCTATAAGTGTCGTTTTATTTATTTATTATTAAAATTAAAAGGAGCACTAAAAAGTTTCATCAAAGGTCTGTAATTACATTTCGCACTTTTTAAAATAAGCTTTATTGAGACAATGTCTTTGAAATTATTTGAACAACACAGTATTCATGGGGAAAAAACCCAACAGATCCCATCGTATTTTCCATGTCACATCATAAACACATAAAAATACAATTTCAAATTTAAATCCAGCATATTCCAGAGCAACTTTTTCCATACTTTATCGTGCGTTCTCAGACTTTTCCAGTTAAATGAAATTTATTATTTTCATTAAAATGTATTTATTTTCATTTATTATTTTAATTAAAATTTATTTATTTCCCAGTTAAATGAAATATAAAGATTGCTGTTAGATACTGACCTGGAGATTTTTATCGAGATCTGGCAACCCTACCTCTGACGTCTCAAAAAGTCTTCCGCGCCGGTTGCCGCGCATATAGTCCCCTTGTTTAAAGAATAATTTTCTTTATTTACATCGTTATTAAATAGCCAAATAATAGCAGTAATTTATCAGACGTTATTGCATTTTTTGCGCTCATGTTTACACACGAAGTGTGTTTCTTTTCGTTATTTTTTCAGGCGCAGTGATCTATAAAGTTTCCTAGGACGTGGTACTCCTTCCTTTCTCCCCCTCTTCCTCCGCCGAGAAGGTAACGTGGTCGGTTGTGTGTTGCGCGAATTTCGTTCAAAAAAGGCCAAATTCTGCCCAAAATTAGACACGTAAAGTGCAAATATCATAGCTGTGAGTTGTAAAGTTTACCCTATGCGAGAACAAAGTTATGTGTTCTGTGGGGACGCATTTAACACCGAAATATGTCCGCGGCTTGAGAGGCCTGAGCAGCAGTTAGCAGCAATGCTAACAGAGTTATACCCGTTTATCATGAAATACCCATGTAACAAACATTTCGGTCTATATCAGCACTGTTAAATAACAATTCATGTCCGTGATGTTCATGGTGTGTTTAAAAGATTGACTGTAGTTAAATTGAGACGATTACCGGAATAACACGTTTGTTTGGTAGCCGCTAGTTTAGTCTGAATTGTGGATCAGCTTCGTTTCATGTCGAATTTAACTTTTGATCATTACCTTATTACACCGTGGGGATTAACACGGGTGTACAATAAATGACGTATACTTGTATTTATTTTAGCAATATATTTGCTACTGTTGACACATTCACTCCACGTACTGCTGCTCTGTGAATAATGCTAATTTGGTGCCGAAAACTGCTGCTGTCTTGTGAATGTCATTCACATGTGCATGTTGACTTTATACAGTACTGTACTGTATCTTATTTTGTAGCTTTATGTGCAGGTCTATGCATGCTGTAACCAGTGTCCTTTAGCTTCTGTCAAGTTGTATGAGAATAGGCCACATGAAAGTGCACAATATTACTGGGTGGCATATTTCAACATTCTCATGTTTTTCTCTTGTAGGAAAACCATCATGTCGTCTCACCTGCAGTGGATGGTAATCAGGAACAACTCCAGTTTCCTCATCAAGAGGAATCGACAGACCTACAGTACCGTAAGTGTCCAAGTCTGTCCATATTGGTTGCGCCACAAAGTAGTGTCAAAAGTATGTTTGTGATGGATATGCTAATATAGCAGTGATGTTCAGCTCTGGTTCTGGAGTTTGTACTTATTTTAAATTTAGCTGCTGTCAAGAATTTGCCAATAAATGCTGTACTCCATCCTACTACAGTCATCTCGAATCTGATCTGCGGTTTTAACTGGACAGATCTTAAGACTGGGTGGGGAACTGTGGGCCAGTGTCAAGTGATGCAACAGCTAAGCAATTAACAGCTTAGCTCCTTGACTACAGCTCCCCAACCCTGTTTTTAATGCTCAAAGTATCCGGTACATAGTTTGGGCAGCCCTGAGGATGGAGAATCACTGCATAATCTTTTCTTAACTTCCTATTGGAAGAGTTTTGATAATTTTAATCTAGTCAGTGCCGGAGGTTGTCTTGTGAAAGTTGTCATATAGCTGTGTCTATTCTGTAGGTCACCTTAGGGCTGAGATGCTTTTTGTAAACCACCAAAAACATGCGGCTGTTTTAATTCTATATTTTGGAATCTTTGCTCTGTGCACTTGGACAAGTAGGTAAATAAGTAATAAACTCCAGTCATTGAGTGACTCTTAATGACCAAATCTAGCGAGAGTCTAGTATGCTGAGAACAATGTATACTTAAGCTTGTAAAATTGTAAAAAAAAAAAATAATAATAATATAATGCCATACTGTTTCAGGAGCCAAACAACCTGAAGGCCAGGAATGCGTTCCGTTTCAACGGTCTCGTTCACCGTAAGACGGTTGGTGTTGAACAGGCTGCTGATGGCAAGGGTGTGGTCATCATCCTGAAGAAGCGTGCAGGTAACCATGAAAACTGACTTTTGTCACATAGCAGCTGTGCCATCACTTGTTGTTTCAGGGTCTGATCAGACCTAGTCAGTTCCTCCATTACAAACATTTGGCTTCAAGAGAAACGGACCAAAGTCCAGATTAATTTACCTTTTCAAGTGTGATTAAGGGTGGTTTCACACCTGATAGTCCAGATCATGGTCCGAAACCAAGGTTATTGTATTTGTTGCTTTCTATATATATGGTCTGGTTAGGTTTGTTTTCACACTGCATATTTGCGAGTGCACCAAAGACTTTTAGTATGACACGCCTATGTCCTGTCATCACTTGGATGCAGTGCGTCATCTGACGTTTTTATATACTGCTGAGTTTCTTTAGCTTGCTCTGTCATCCTGTCATATCCTTTCTCTCTCATCCTCTCAGAAAATAAGCTGCTTATGTCAGCATTTCTGTGCATTTTTCAAGCTACATAAATTGTTTCCATTTGTCCATGTCTGTTGTCATCCTTGTCTCCATGTGCTACCACGGCTCATTTTTGCTGCTGTTCCGGTTATTTTTCTTCTGTTGTTGTTGAACATCTGCGTCAACTTCCTTTATTTGGTCCGAAAGTCTGAACCTTCTAGAAAAGTGTTTTCACACTGCACACGAACCGGACCATGGTTTAGTAGATCCAGACAGAGACCACCTTTTGGTCAAACCGTGGTTTGCGGTCCCTGTAACACCAGCTATTTTGGCTCGGACCAAACTGGAAAGTCCAGACCAAACAATGTAGGTGTGAAAGCACCCTAAGATCACAAATGTTTTCTTCCATATGAAGACTGCTTTAAAGGTGAAATTGATAACTGGTGGGTTATGAATGCATTTTATCATTTTGTTTTCTGGAAAAGTGTAAGACGCCTATAAAAATGCTTATGAACTAAAGTTATTGATGTTGGAAGATTTCAGTGTACGGGTCTGGTTCCTGGTATTCTTAGTGTTTTCCATTGCATGGATATGTTCAATTCAACTCCATTTAATTGATCCTGGAACATCTACAATATGCATTTGTATTCTTTTTCCTGATCTGTTAAGTTTATGCTGTTTATAAACTGACCTATAAGAACTAAAAGTTGACTTGTATCAAATTTCACTCAAATCCTATTTACTTTTTCCTTCAATTCCTTATTCAGATGTAGCTTTTATTTGATCTGCAAACATTCCCTGTGTTTGGAACATTGATGTATATCTGTGTTGCTGATTTTTAACTGGTAAACTGTTTGCCAGGTCAACGCAAACCTGCAAAGGCATACGAGAAGATCACAATTAACAAGAACTCGCGCACCACACTCAACCGCCTGAGGAACATCATCCGTAAAAACAGCTACAGGAAGGATCTCCGCATGGTGAGTGTTCATGTACAGAATTGGTCCTTAAGTTAAGAGAAATTAAATTTGATTCACAGCACAGCAGTTAGGATAATCACAATATGTGGATGTCGTAGGAATAGTTTTGGAATAAACAAAAGTGTGTATTTGAGTGTTACTAAAATGTTATTTTAACATCAAAATCAATTGAATTGCCACCTTTTGGGTACATGACTATAATTTTTACATTGTAATTGATGGTAGAAATGAAATGAAATCATATTGGCTCAAAGAAAACCCCACCCTTTGTTTCTTTCAGGCTGCTCTGAGGCGTGCTAGTGCCATTCTGAGGAGTCAGAAGCCTGTGGTGGTGAAGAAGAAGCGTTCCAGAGCCACCAAAAGCGCATAAACATCACTCGCATGCAGTCTGACTTAATAAAGTGTTTTTGGTCAAAAATCCCATATGCTGTAGTTTGGAGTTCATCAATAGAAGCTTCATCACCAATAGTGTTGTGCTGTGATGGTCAGCAAGGTTCTATTGTTACTGTGAGGAGGCCTATTACTCGTTAGTTATGGCTTCACAATTTGACTGTTAAAAATATACAAAAACTGCTTATTTATAGTACATTCATTATTGATCAGGCTGTAGGAACTGACTGCAAGCTCATGTTAGATTCAACTAATCACTGTAAGCATGATACACTGACTATTCATACGGGGTTCAGATCATTATCAGGCTGTAAGAGCTATACAGGTGCATTAAAATGACCGGAAAGTTAATCTACTCATTTATTAAACACGGTGCTCTCAAGTGTTTTATATTAATGATTATGGTCTGCAGCCAATGAAAACCCAAGTCACTATCTAAAATTATGCAATACCAATTTTTAGAAAATGATTTGGCCTTGTAAAGTGTGTACAATATATGTGAGAACCGGTATTATAGCCTGATCATTGTGCAGACCCATCTGCAGGAGCCTTAAGTTACTACCACCTTAAACACTGCTGTTTTTATGTATGCAGCCATACAACTAACACACAAGGTTCCTTCCCTTGGACCAGCTTGCTTTTTCAAGTCCTCAGGTTGGCCAAGAAATTCAATTCTGTGCAACAGGACAATCCTATACTGTTTGGATGAAATGTCTGAGGAGTCCAGAGATGCAGCTTACACATGTTCAACAGGTTCTGGATGAGTTGGCCTTGGCTTTGGTGCACTTGCAGAACAATTTTGTAGCAAAAGTGAATTTGGGTTACAAGCGCATTCTGAGAAGCAGAATTCCAGGTCTTCGGTTAATCCACTCCAACCAGTCACCCTGTTTCGTGTCACAGCAGTGATCTTTGCTCATGTCTGATGTAACCTAATGGACGAGTGGGGGCTTAAATGGCCCATATTTAATTACACATCGACTGGCCTGGCTGTATATATTGATCGTTCTTTCTAACTTTCAATGTATTGATGGATGCAGGGTAAAGACTCGTAGGTTAGAAAACAGATGTTGGTCTAACTTAGTGGTGCAGAATAATATAAATGACTATCTCGAGATCATTACTTATTTTTCTCAACAGCCTGTGTTACTTCTAGAACAATGTTGTGATCTTGAGATAATATAAATGTGTACCGTTAGCCCCCTTTCACCTTGTTTCTTCAATATCGGGACCATCACAGAGCAGGTACTGTATGTTTGGGTGGTGGATCATTCTCTGCACTCCACTGACGTTATCACCATTTAACCTCGTAAATAGTTGCCAGCAGGTCCAGCATCTCTTCATTCCATTACTGTCATCTTCTCCAACATCCACACAAAAGGGGGGGGGGGCATGACGGGCAGGGCACTGGAACATAAATTAATATGAATTACATTGCTATTAAAAACTAATAATTACAATACATTACTTACAACTGATTATTTTACTTGTTACTATTAATATACTAATAACTAAGTGTTATGATACAATTACAAAATGTATATCAGTAAATATTACATATTAAATATTTATTTAATAACTTGTATTTATTTAAATTTTATGCTACATGCTTTTATCACCCAATCCTTTTCAGTCAACTTAACTCCAACACATTACCACCAATTTTACACTTATGCCTAGACTGTATGGTCAACAGACCTCATTTACATAAAATGTTACCTAATTTCTGAGTTAAAACAAGCAGAAATTCTTTACTATTTTGACAATAGTTCAACTTGGAGGAAAGTAAATGGACGGCTTATCACAGACTGGTAGACGCACGCACACAATGGAGTGACAGCAGGGACAGCCAATCACATGTTGGCAAGAAACTGTAGAGCTAATCGATGAGCTTGTGCGCAGTCGAAAGTTAAACAGGCTTCAGATTGACATGCTTGGATTTCTGCTGGGTCCTAATGCTCGACTCGTCTCCTTTTAATACAGCGTAACATTGTTTTTGGAAGGTAAAAACTATAGGGGACCAAAACTGCCTTTTTAAAAAGTGAAAGCGACATGTCCCGTCCCACCCCCAAATTACCTGTGCTCTCAGCTCATGAAGTCCTCTTTTAAAAAGCCCTACCGGCTTGGCTTTACAGACATGTTTTGTTGGGATAGGCGATATGTTATCGCAGGGGTAGGCAACTCTAGTCCTGGAGTGCCGGTGTCCAGCACAGTTTGGTGATGTCACTGCTCTGACACTACAATTAAACATGCTAATTGCCCGCTGAGTTGAATCAGGTGTGTTTGATCAGGTAGATCACCAAACTGTGCTGGAAACCGGCACTCCAGGATTGGAGTTGCCTACCCCTGTGTTATCGTGTGCAATAAAAACGATAAATTCCCACTAGAGGTCTCCCGCTTGTTTTCGATAAAATCCCGTGATAAAATCGTCACCCTCACGGAGGGGGCGGAGCGTTCGCATGCGCGAGTTGAGTTTAGTTTGTCGTCCGGTGCAATGATCTATATTACTGGATAGGACACACGTGACTTTTGAACGCGCCGGCAAGGAGCCTCCATGTTGTGTGGAAGCAGGGCAAGCTCTGAAGGAAGCCAGCGTTTATAAACAACGAAAGGGCTGCAATGTTTTGCCTTTAACTGTTTTACTTATCGGAATTCTATCAGCAGAGACCAGGGGATCACATTCCACAAGTATGTATTCATTTTAAAATGATTTATTCGTAATAATCTGTGAATTACAGCCACAATCTCTGACCTACAAACTTGACGTAGTTCCGTAGACATTACACTAAATAGTCAGGCTTACATCAAACCAACAACACTCATGATGTTAGTAAAAAAGTTAGTTATGCATCAGAACTCTAAACTACTAGAGGCATTTTTATAGCAACAATGATGCAGCGTCAGTGGCCCATCAAATTGTCTTATAAGTTATAGACAACACCTTTTAAATGACTAAAAAGTAAAATTGGTATTGCAGCATAAATAGAGCTTTACAATGTGTTTACTGTAACATTAAATTACTCGGATGATAGCATTGAATATTTTTACATTTACTTTAATATGTATGAGGTCTCCATGTTCTTTACTTTGGATGAAGACAGTCGACAGGTTGAAAAAATTGATAATTTGTGTAGAGCCATCGGTCACTAGCTAGTATCAGCAAGGCAAGAAAACATGGTTATATTTATGTCAATGGCCATGCAATAGCAACATTACACAATTTAATCCTTTGTCTACTTTGTAAATAACTTACATTTTGAAAATCGGATCATTATTAACGATTTTACAGTCATTAGAAGTCATGTAAGCAGTAAGGCCTAGAGAAAATGTCCGTTATGACGGATGCGAAAGCCGATCGTAGCCTAACATGTCATCAACCATTTTAATACTTTGATGAATGTTAAAGAGCTTTTTATCCTCTTTGTAAAGAACTTTACATTTTGAAAATAAGACAATTATTAGCGAAGTTAGAGCTTTGAGAAGGCAGCAGTGCTGGTCATGTGCCATTGTTTACAAGCTTCACTTCCACACAACATGGCGGCTCGCTTCACTTCCACACAACATGGCGGCTCCATGACGTCGCGCCGGCCTCAATGCTAACGAATAGGCAGTGTCCTATCCAGTAATATAGATCATTGGTCCAGTGTGTGTGGGGTTGCACGAGCAATCCTGTTGACAGAGTCAGAAGGAGGGTTATAGCTCCGTAGCCCCGCCCTAGTACCGTCCCTGATGCTCACATCAACCAGATAAAATATACAGAACTTAAAACTTACATATTGTGGGATGGTGGGAAAGAATAGTAACTTAAACGCATCCAGCACTATGCAAAGCATTTTTTATGCTCACTTATGAACACTTTAGATTAAAGCTAAATACACATCCTCTGAGCTCCGACACTAAATGCTACTCCACATCTCACAGACGGTAAGTTACTCACGTAAACAAATTAATCACATCTACCGACACAGGACGACGACTACATTAATAAAACACTAAGTCAGCACAACACAACTGCATAAAATAACCGATATGAACAATTCATAAATCGCGTGACCTCGACATGGACAACGCTACGATATTTATTACAACAGCAAAATATTTAGGTTATAATGAATCATTATTAGGGCAGCACAGAGAGAGAACGAGAGAGAGAGACAGTAATCACGTTTCTATTGCAGTTTTGCGCAAAACATCGATATTGTTTTGTCGAAAAAACAATTCAACAAAACAAGTTTCGCAATTGCGGTGTTTCCATTAAATGCGAAATTATTTATAAAATCACATGTGAATATGTTTGTTCTTGCGATAAGTCATTACAAACATAGCGGCAGTGGATGTAAACACACACTTCAGCTTTATACATACTGCTACCACGGCACTAGCGTTCATCATCAGCCATCAGAGGAGACGGCGACTTATCGAGGCTTTGGAGCGACAAGCCCCTTATACTTGGGAGCGGCTACGTATGCGGCGTTTTTGGGAAATTGTAGTCGATGATTTTACAGAAGAGCTGTGGATTCAACATTTTAGAAAGACACACTCAACTTTTAATGAGCTTTGTGATGCTGTGAGATTGCAAATATTCCGCGTCATCTTCATCCTCTTGCTTTCTGTTGTCTTCTTCTTCGTCGTCGTTTTCGTCAATAGAAACGTCCGGTTGTTGATCACGTGACTCCCTTGACTCCCGTGTTTCCATTACACTTTTGCGATATAAACCAATTTCGATATGACAGAAAAACCACCTCATCTTAGCGCAAAAGACTTTTATTGAAAAACTTGAGTTTTTTCGAAATTGTCATCCATTAAGCTAATTGTTTTCATTAAGCTAATTTTTATTCGCAATTCTAATTTGCGATATTTCATGGTCAATGGAAACGCGACTAATGTGTGAGTGGGTGAGAGAGAGAGAGAGAAAGAAAGTGTGCGCCTGCACGTTTGACCGTCAGCCTCAGAAAGGGTCTTCAGTGCTGGAGGAAATGTGGTAACCTGCCAACAGTCTCTTCTGAAACCAGCCACAGTTAATATGCTGGTCTTTTTGACCAAAAATCTAAAGGTGTAAAGCACATACAGATTTTCCTGCCAGTCTTATTTCTGCATTCTTGCACAAAAAAAGTATTTCAGGTTTACATGTTCACTAGCATTTATTGAAATTATTTTTTTATTAGGTTGTGTTTACAGTTGTACTACTTTATGATTTTTATAAGCCAAGTTATTTTTGAAGGTGTAAAGTACATACAGATGTTCCTACCAGTGTTTCAGTTTTACGTATGATAGATTTATAAAACAAAAGATTAGACTGATTATATATATATATATATATATATATATATATATATATATATATATATATATATATAATTTTTTATGGTCACTTATCGTTACTGTGATAAAACCTAGAAATTATCCTGATAAATTTTTTTGTCCATATCGCCCATCCCTAGTCACGACCCACCAGTTGAGAATCACTGGTCTATTTAAACTATGTATTGGCTGCTCCCTCAAAGACTGAGTGGTCATGTACAATGATGGGACTGATCTATCTTTCTCTTTATCTGTCTCTCACTGTGTGTCTCGCTCTCCGTTTCTCTGTGTTCCTGTTCCTGTGTCTCTGTCTGTCTCTTTGTGTGTGTGTGTGTGTGTGTGTGTGAATCCCCCTCCCCTCTGTATTTCTGTGTGTACACCTCGCTCTGTATCTCTTTCTCTTGAGTGTCCTTTTCCTCCATTAGCTCTATAACAGGACAGTGTGTGTGTGTGTATGTGTGTGTGATGGTATTGTGTCAGTTGACACCGAGTTTCTCCAGGTGTTCTGAGTGAACAGGATGTGTCCAGCACAAGACCTGAGAGGTGTCCCGAGGTGTGTGTGTGTTTTAGTGCTCATGGGTGTGTGTTGCCATGCGTTTGAGCTGCAGGATACAATCCACGCTCTAATTGAGGAGAACATCCACCTGCATGACCAGCTCGAGAACCTCACAGCAGCTTTGAGAGAACTCCGACAACTCTTGTTCCACCACAATAACGGTACTGCCTCTCTCTCTCTCTCTCTATTTATTTATACACTGATCAGCCATAACATCAGTCAGACTGTAGTCCATCTGCTTCTCTCTATACTTTGTTAGCCTGTTCTTCAATGGCCAGGACCCACACAGAGCAATTATTTGTGGAGGATCATTCTCGGTGACACTGATGTGGTGGTGGTGTTAGTGTTACATTACACTGTCTTTTTAATAGTTTATTTATTATATAATTATACAAAAACAGGTACCTCACAGACTGTAAACTTCACTTCTGCTGTTCATTTAAAAAATATGCACCGTCACTTTAGATAAGAGTATTTTGTTATTGTTTTATATAAAACTTTACACCTCAAACACTAAACTTTCACTTCTGCTGCTTATATAAATATTGTTAGATTGCTATGTGCTTTAGACTGTAATGTGTTTTGCTGCTTGGAAAGTTGTCCAAAAGGTTTCATTGTACTCGCGTTTAATGACAGTAAAGATTCTTTAGTGTGTGTTGAGTGACTCAGACACAGCAAAGTTGCTGGAGATTTTAACCACTGTGTTCACTTACTGTCCCCTTTATTAGACACACCTACCATGTTGGTTCACTTTGTAGATGCAAAGTCAGAGATAGGGCTGGACGATATGGACCAAAAATAATATCTTGATATTTTTAGCTGAATATCGATATGTGATATATGACGATATTTTTTCTTCCCATAAGGTAATAAGGTCACTTCTGAGTCAAAGCTACATGTCCCAAATGTCACACATTTTTATTACCATTCAGCCATCAATCCTGTACATCGAAACTGAGTCTTCACTGGAATAATGGAATACCCTTCTTTTTTATA
>BRDA01009039.1:67514-87243 GCA_036984385.1 Crenuchus spilurus
TCTCAGTAGTGTGGCAAAACAAGAGTGTCTCTGGTAGTGGCGTGGAGGAGAGAGAGCTAAACAAACGCGCGTGCACCTGCTGGTGCTCTGTGTGCCTGTCTGTCCTTTCCGTGTGCTCCGTTTTGCTCTTCGCCTCCTCTCACTCTCTCTGCTGCACGGCCAAACCAAAGCCACGCCCCATCCCAGATTAGGCCACAGTGCACACAGCCATTGGCTGCCAGGTAAAGAGGGGAACAGCCAATCCGCAGCTCGAAGGGAGATAACCACGTGGGCAAAGGGGAAGCAGCCTCGCTACCCTGACGCACGTAATAACTTTACCAGAGACCGAAATAAACAATTACTTGTTTAGTTTTGAAATAAAAGTATCAACTGTGTGCGTATGTGTTTCTGTGAAACTGGCGCTGTGTTTTGCTGACGTGTGAAGCACGTTCAGTTTTAATAGACTTCTTTTTTAAATTTGCTGCATTACCTCACATGACTAATACAGTCATAATTTTTAGATACCGTCACCATATTTAAATACCGCGGTATAACAAAATACCGTTATACCGCCCAAGCCTACTATCTATCTATCTATCTATCTATGGCTGGGAAGCACTGCTGGTTTGCATTCAGATAAGAAAATGTTGCATTTCTAGTGACCTTTAGTGGACGGTTTTGAGCCCACCATACCTCCATTCTATTCTATACCTTCTATTTTTTGATGTATAAGACGTTGAAAATATGGATTTCTGATTTTGTTCAAATCTTTCAGAAGATGATCACACTTCCAGCTCAGCAACTGACGATGTACAAATATGTATGTTTGTGTGTTCTGTAGGCATCAGTCCTGAGACTCATCTGCTGTTGGAGCAAGCGCTGTGTGGACACGACCTTCACGGCTCCGCCTCTCCAAACAATGACCACGCCTCCACACTCCTCACACTCTTTTTGATTATTCTAACACATCTACTGCTATGAAGCTGCTGCTGACATCACTTCAATGTGCCGTTAGTTACAAAAAGGAGAATACGAGAAGCCTGTCCTACTTTCACTGTGTCTAAAAGTCTGTAGACACCTGCTGGTTCAGCATTTCTTCTCCATTATGGGTATTAATAGAGAGTTTGCTACAATAACAAGTCTGAGAAGACTTTACACTAGATGGCAGAACATTGCTGTGAGGATTTGATTGTCTTTAGCCACGAGAACATTAGTGAGGTCAGGTAATCCCAAACTCATCCCAAAGGTTGGACCTCCATCTCTACACAGAACTCTACAGCCTAATGCTAGGCTTCATACCTCCCTAGGTGACCTTGGTGCTGAACATGGTGACCTCAGGCTCATGTATGGCTCAAGAACGTCCCACTTTAATGGTCAGTGCTTCTCTACTGACCTTGTGTAGAACCGAATGTGCTCATCAGACCCTGCAAATCTCTGAAGGCCAAAGTGGTTTTGTCATTTATTTTGCTCTAATGTTTGTCTGCTACCTCCTTTATAAGCTCCTCGTTCTTAATTAGCACCAAATCCAGACCTGCAGCTTCAGGAACTGAACAACAGTCATAGTAAGTCATCTCAGAACCACTCAGTTCCTCTATATCACAGGTCTCTCTCTCAGTTCACACACACTTCATCTCAGCTGTACTTGTTCATACGGTTTCCACTGAATCAAGGTCAGAGCAGAACCCGTGATAGTCATCATCTCTGTGTTTACAAAGTGGCTGGTAGTGAAATTTAGTTTTTGGTTATTTGTAAGTTATCCTTATTAGTTATTTATTTTATTATACATATTTTTTCTGGTATCCTCTTTCAGTCAGAATGAATGAAAACTCACCTGCTGACACTGAACACAGTGGGACAGAACAATGATTGCTTTTGAAAACATAAAATGAAATCTAATTGTGTTTTCTCATAAATCAGAAGCTGGACTGCCGGTTTATCAACTACTGGAAACACGTCAGACCTTGCATGTATACAGCCTATTATGAAGCACCTGTAATGTTTTTAATACCTCTACTGACCTTCAGCCTGACGTCCGGTTGAACCATAGACTGTAAATACAGTAAGTGTAAATAAGACCTGTTAGCAATATCTTCCTGATGGAAATGAACAAAAATACTGTGCATTAATCATACCAGCAATAATAAGTGATCACTATAACATGTGTACTTGCATCTACATTAAATTTAATATAGTCTACATTAATCATTTAATGTCTTTTTTAAAGCATAAAATGCAAATTTAACTGTCAATAAACCACATCACAGAGCTGCTAAGACTGATCTCTGAAGACTTTATTTCATCACCCGACCTGAAGTACACCTACACTGCAGTACACCAAACTAGTTCCAAATTTTAGGCAACATATAATTAAACGTTTTTAAATATCATTTTATCTTAACATCTTAAACGCAGCTCACTGAATTCTTAGTTTCTAACTCAATACAAATTAATATTTGTTATTTTTATATATAGATATCTATTTACATGATAACATTTTCATTCAGAGTGACGTGACTAATACTGTAAATATTTAATTTACAGTATTAAATGTACTGTATTTAAATACGTACATAATCCCAGTTATCTAATGTTAGGCGAGGTTAACATTGTTAATATTTACTGAAAGGTGTTTTATTGCTGTTTCGACAGCTTTGCTAAGTTTAGCGTGCTAGCTATGATGTTGGAGGAGATAGCGACAGCTAACCTGGCTAGCGATAGCTACTTTAGAATACTCGGCTAACTAGCTAGCACAGATACACTACATTATTCAGATATCAAAATGAGCCACTTACCGATAAAAACTTTCCCCTGAGTGTCTGTTAGTACAAATTCCTACTGAACAAGACATCACTTCTCTTCAAAAACGTCAAAATGAAGATTAAATCTTATTAACGGAGTCACAGAGTAATATAATCTGAGCTGTGTTTGTTAGCCTGCTATGAGAGTCATGGGGATATGCGCGTCCACGACTGTCCAAATGAGGTGTCAATCATAACCACACTCATTTAAATATCCTTAAATATCGTCTCTAAAATATTTATCATAAATAAAAATAATGAGGGCTTAATTAGCAGGTACAGCTTGGGGAATTAAAAATCACTGAATCAGGAAACTAATTTTAAAGTTTGTTGTATTTCTCAATCAATATTAAGGTTGGCGCTGCACAAGCGGCTGCCCTGCCAGCAGTGCTGGGACCTGAATTTCCCGCAAAGGATTAATAAAGTATATCTATCTATCTATCTATCTAATATAACAGTTGTAGGCGTTGTACAGCAACCAGCCACTAGAGGGCGACAGAGACGTTTTGGCCTTACTTCTATAGTCAGTTGATCAGTATGGCTTATAGGTCATGAGTTAGCATCATAGGTCATAGGTCATGGAAGCATGAAGTGCTCTAAAATCTCAGCTGTGTTGACTTTGGAACGTTACCAGAACGGTAGTTTACACCCATGTAACACAGAACGTTAAACTAACGTCCTGGTATCGTTCTTGCATGGTTCTGTTAAATGACAACGTTTCTGGAACGTTCTTTGAAGGTTTTGACTAAAGTTTGAACCAACCTAGATATAACGTTCCAACCTAACGTTAGCCTAACGCTGAACGAATGTTCCCTGTTTTTAAGGGAATGTTCAAAGAACGTTCTAGCCTAATGTTCACACCTAACGTTCTGATAACCAAGCAAGAACTCCACACCATAACGTTCGCATAACCTAAATGGAACTTTCTCGCAATGTTCTTGCAACGTTCTTGTGTTAGCTGGGATATTACATTATATTACATTATATCATATTTAGGCTGCACATTTTAAATCCATGCAGAGTGTTGTAAGGTAAAAAAGTTCCCAATGAAAACTATCACTATTTGACTTTATATTTTAGGTTCACTGGTGGTATTAGTTGTATGGATAATAATCTTTAATAATCATATTTAACGGAAATGATGAGACATTAAATCCATTTTTATGTATTAATTAACAGAGTCATGTGATATTTAGATCTTATTAGATTATTCAATATGAATGGTTTATTAGATGCTAGTTTTAATGATAACGTTAATATTTTCTGAATACTGAAATATTAATTCAGTGATTAGATTAATTAATGAAATCATGATAACTTTAATCATATTTTACGAAATATTGATATTAAATCAGTTATTAGGTATTAATGAAATGATTAGATTTGAGTAGTTAGATTCTACTTTTAATTACAGTCAGCTTAAATAATTACATATTCCAGATTTATATTAATGACCTGATATTCATTCTAACGATAAACAGCTTTAATAAATTAATGTACCAGAAATGATGATCAATTCAATGTTTTTATATATTAACTCATGAAACAATTAGATATCAGGACTAATATGGTCAATTCCTAAATTCAGCTTTTGCATAACAAAGAACACGATTAAACATTATTAAGGAAATGTCGAAGTTTCTTTATTGCTTCAAAAAATATTTTACAAATCATCAGAAAAAATACTTATTTTCCTCCACAGTCTACAAATGCATATGTCATTATTCTTTTAGCAGTAAAACATTTAATCAGTGTTTATAAAACTTAACAGGTCCGACACCGAGAGACATCGATGTCATCACAGTGCAACACACACATACACTACTGTGTACATTCTCTGTCCAACACACACACCCACACACACACACACACACACACACACACACACACACTCTCTCTCTCTCTCTCTCTCTCTCTCTCACTCTCACACACACCAATCTGTGTCTAGTACATACTCTAGCTTAACAGGTAACATCTAGCCTCATACAACCATCTTGAAACTCATGTATGGGTGCGTTCCATTAGAAATTAATTATTTGAAAGCGATCCTAGTGCATTGTCAGGTTATTCAGTAGTTTAAATTCTGTATGTGAATTTGGTCTGGGTGAAAAATGGACAGATTTATACCCGATTATTTTTCCTCATCCTGAAACAAACTTTTTGCCTTTTATGTTGAGTTCATAATTTTTAACGCATTGGCTCTTTTTATAGCCCACATATAACACAAGTCTTCACCCTCATCATCTTTGCTCCAGTGGACATGGGGTACGTTTTCTATTTTGACGTACGTATTCTACGTTTTGCTGTTTTGACACTGATACCGTTTAGGAAAACATGAAGAGAGGAGCGAGAAGAAGTGCATAGTATGGAAGAGAAGCGTCTGAGAGAGGAGGTGAGTGAAAAGAAAAGCTGTTGTGAATTAAATGTTAAGAGGATGTTTGTCTGACTGTTATAAAACGGCTTAGGTTTTCCATTCTAGGCCACCATTAAACCATTGTCAGTAGATGATGAGCAATATTTCCCCCAAATTTTAACTGCAGTGCACCAAAGTTCAGAGTTTTGTGATGGTCGCCTGAGACTGAGACATGTCTACTAAAAATAAAATAAATAACAGTGATCATTAAGCTACATACATGAAAACTCCCCCAAGCGCCTGAACTTAGGAGCTCTGGGAAAGGAAACGTTGGTTCAGCATTGACCTTACAGAACTTCTTAAGATGACTTCTGTGTGGCAAAGAGAACCAGAGAACACTCCTGCATCTTCAAAAGCCTGGATAACTTAAACAGACTCATCGGACAGCAAGAGAACTCCACATTTCACCATATTCCGACCTTTCGCAAGGCTTCGGATCGTTAATAAGTCATACAGTAATCCTGTAACATCATCTTCCAGTCCGTACATATGTGTGGGAAGGACGCGTCTGCATGCAACCTCACTTTAACATTCAAAGACATACATTTAAGACTCTTTCTACACATGTTTACAGTACACTAATGTTTGGTTTATAAGGTCCATGTCAATCTCTAATTAATACTGAAACATCTCCATAAAAAAAATGTAAAAAATAGCTCTAAAAAAGTTAAGCAGAACAGTATATATTTGCTCAGTGGACAGTAGTTTGGAGCAGATTTTTGATAAAATAGAAATAAAATGCATAAATAAAAAATATTTTTTCTTATATCTGTAGTCAAAAAGCACATAAATAAATTAAAAAATAAGAAACAAAAGTTTGTGGCATTGATATAAAATTGTAGAAAAAGTCTCGGAAGTCTTTTGTCGTGGTAATACCGCACCGTTTACTTGAAGGCTTCAGGGATGTGGTTCATTTGCATGTTGGTGGGTGGGCTCGAGATGCCCTCTGACCAATCCGAAAGATTGGAATGTGGGGAGGAGCTTGACCATTGGTCAGGAGAGCCAGGGGATGGGGTTAAGAAGGGATGGTCAGGGACCTGCGGCTGGTGGCTGGGCGTGTTGTCCATGGGGTTGGAGTAACTGTGCTGAGAGGGTGGAGTCAGGAACTGTGTGCTGGAAATAGGCTGAACCATGCGTTGCGTCTCCTGTGGCAGGATGGTCTGGATGGGGGCGTGTCCTGAGCCAGACTGTAGATCCATCCCACTTAAGTCTCCCAGGAAGTGCTGAGAGAGGGCAGAGCTTGAAGTCTGGTGCTGTAGGCTTGGATGATTGTGATGGCTGGTTTGGTGGGCATGGCTTGACAACAGGTGAGAGGGTGTGCCCAGGTGGCTGCTTTGCATTGTGGGATATCCCATCACTTGTGGCATGCTGGCGCCATGGTGCATTGCTTGTGGTATAATTGCAGGGAATCCTGCTTGCTGTTGCACACGCTGTAACCAATCACATTGGCCCGTTTGGGCTCCACTTCCATTGTTAGCCACTGGCAGGTGGGATAAGCGTGGAGGGGCGGGGTCAAACGCCTTTCCTATACTCAAAAGAGCCCCGCCCATTTGAGAATCTAAGCCCTGCAGGTGATGAGCAATGGGCGGAGACTGCTGGAAGGGTGAGGTCATCATAGGTGGAGAAGAGACGTCGGACAGGTAGCCTTGTGGTGATTCAAGAGACTCGACTGGAGAGAGAACTTCCATCAATCCTCCATTCTTTCCCTCTCCGTTTTTCTTCTTCTTCATCTTCATCTCCTTTCCTCCCTCCTTGCCGCTGATGCCCTTTCCGCCAGGTTTGCGCTGTTTCTTGGCTGCGGCGGTGTTATTGATTCCGCCTGGGCTGACTTTGATGCCCAGGAAGGCCTCAGGTGAGCAGATTGGAGGTGACAGAGGAAGTGCTGGACTTCTGACCAGGTTATATTCCTCCACGAGACGAACAATGTCGTGGTGCATTCGCTCCTGAGCGATGTCTCTGGGCAGCTGGTCTAAGTGATCCGTGATGTCACGGTTGGCCAAGTGATCAAGGAGAACCTTCGCTGTCTCGTAGCTGCCTTCACGGGCTGCTAAGAACAGAGGGGTCTCCTCCTAAAGCAGACAAACACACAAAGACATTAGTATTACATACAGTAAGCGATCTAGATAAATCTGGATTACAGTGTGGTGTCAGACTCTGAGATGATGGCAGAACTGACTGATATCTTGTTAAAATAAGACTGTAAGATTACATTACATTACATTACATTTAGCGGACGCTTTTATCCAAAGCGACTTACAATAGTGGGAAAGTACAGATGTGAATAATACTAGAGTTGTACTAGTATTTATTAGTACTAGTATACTAGAATTAACATTTCGATATCGAATGCTGAGTGCATATCAGTACTCATGGGGAGTATTTGGGATCACTAGAGCAGGTGCTCTTTGAAGAGCTCGGATTTTAGGAGTTTCTTGAACCCAGTGAGGGACACCTCTGCTCTGCGGCAATCGGAAGCCAGTGTAGCTCAATGAGCAGTGGGGTGACATGTGCCCGTTTTGGATGGTTAAAAACCAGACATGCTGCTGCATTCTGGACCATCTGTAGTGGTTTAATAGTGCAGGCTGGGAGGCCTGTTAGCACAGCGTTGCAGTAATCGAGGCGTGAGATAACCACAGCTTGTACGAAGAGTTGAGTGGCATGTTGCGTTAAATGAGATTAATGAAAGACCTGAAATTAAAGGAAATGACTACTTTCAGCATACGTAAACAATGAGCTCTAGACCCCAGGAGGACATGGGTCTCCTGTTCTATGTAGAGAAACCACACTTCAGCTCCCACATTTGGTTTGTCATGGTCACTACTGAATTGGGAGATATGTGATTTTGACTATGACTGTAAAATAACCGTAGTGTAATCCCACCTTGTTATTCTGCAGATCCTTGTTGGCACCGTTCTTTAGAAGCACTAATGTAGCATCCAAATTGTTTACAGCAGCAGCCCAGTGGAGCGCCGACTTACCTACAGAGAGAGGGGGGGGCGGTTAATCATTGACTGAAAATTTAATGTTGTGATCAATCAAAGGTATGTCATGATAATATTCAGATATGGTCTGACCACTGACGCATCTCTAACCTGATTATTGCTATTAATGAAAAATGACTTTCTTGTTAACTAGCCAAACCACTAGAATGTAGACTTATCTGCCTGTTCAAAGGTGTAGTCATATTCAATACCGTATACATCATATACATTAAGGCTCTATACTGGTGATACATACTTTCAGACTCAATATTAGAGCTGGGCGATACGGCCAAAAATTTTATCACGATAAATTTTTCTATATTGATCAATCTTGATAATTATCACAATATTAAATTTTCTAACACTGTCATAGTTGTAAACAACATCTTTCTAAAAATATCAGACGAAATACACTAAATGTTAAACTTAAAATATTAAAATATTTATTGCAGAACATAATATTGTAGTGTTTGGCTGGACGCGTTGAAAAGATGGACGAGAAAGTCGTCGCTTTATTGTTGAAACTTACAGTGATTGCTGTCGGCCGCATTCACTCCAAAATAACAACAGGCTAGAGAGCCAAGCTAACAGGCTAATGCTAGCACTCGGGCTGACACTCACACACACACACACACACACATACACAGCGAGCCCCCCTTCTTCTCCTTTTCTCTCTAACACACACACACACACACACACACACACACACACAAACAGACCTCGCGCTCCCTACGCTCTCCCCCAATCACAGCTTGTCTTAATCACAACAGTGCATTTTGGTGGCGCTGGTGAGGAGGAGCTAACAAGCAGCAGTATTAGACTTCTGAACTCACCGTCAAGCTGCTTAGACGCAAAATGGAAACGAACGTTAATGCTTATCAAATTTTATTGTCCCGGCTTGTCATCGTCATCGAGGGAAAAATTATCGTGAAACAAATCGATATCGTTTTATCGCCCAGCACTACTCAATATATTGTGATACTGCAATACTGTAAGCATTGATATATTGTACCCTTACACTACTTGTTGACGTCAGAGTGGTAGAGTCTAATGGCTGAACAAACACCAATTTTTACATGTAAACTATTCATTAAAAGTCTTTTTCAGAACTGACATAATATATCAGTGCTAACACACATTTGTACATTCAGAATGTGTCCTGCAGTAAAAGAAGCATGTGTGTTCATACCAGAGTCATCGACGGCATTGATGTCAGCGTGGCAATTGATGAGCTCCTCCACCATGCCCTCCACTGCCAACCGTGTAGCCAGGATCAGCGGAGTGGTTCCATCATTCATTCGGGCGTCCAGATCTGTCGCCCGGTTCCGGATTAGAATCTGGAAGATTTCACGAATTTAGATTAAGAATAAAATCAAATTGACATGAGATGAGTGAGTGAAGTCACTCACAGCTTAGCTCAATAATCCATTATATTTAAGTGAATGAGAACCAGATATATCTTCACATAAAGTGCTCCGAGTGTGTGTGTGTGTGTACCTGAAACACTCCCTGTGCATCTGCAGCCACGGCGGCATGTAGCGGCGTCCTGCCCATGTTATCCTGGACGTTGGCATCCGCGCTGGACTCCAGCAGGCGTTTGGCTGCGTCTGAGCGGGCGTAGCGGGCGGCCAGGTGCAGCGCAGTCTCACCTGTCCGGTCGGTCTGGTTATGGAGGTTCGCTCCATGGCAGATAAAGTCTGTGATTACAGCGGCCGAAGGGTCATCGTCCTCATCTTCACCGTTAGCTGTCTCTAACCCGCCACCACTGCAGGAGGCGATCATCAGAGGAGTGAGACCATCTGAGAGAGAGAAACATCAATACATATTAGTGATGTCAAAATACTTAATCACATAATTTACTTGATTAAACGTGATGCTAAATAAAGTCTTCTCTTCTTTTCAGCTGAACCTTTCACCACAACATCAAACTGGACAAGTCAACCAAAATAACGATCAGAAAAGTCTCTTACCAGGTCCCCGGACATTAACATCCATACAGTCTGTGTCTATATCACCCTGCGGGGGTGTGGGGGCCATCGAGTTCAATCGCAGGTCAGCAGCATCCAGGTGCTGTTGAGTCCACTGGCGAGGATCCAACTGACCACTGATATCCAGCATGGACTGCTCCTCAAACTGTCCACACAGAGAAGACAGACCTTTATATACATACAGTATATGTGTATCATCAAAACGCTAATAAGTGCAATCTTTGCCCACCCTGTCCCCGCCCCCGCCCCCCCAAGTTATTTGACCTTTTCTTCATGAAAGTGTTTTCAAAATGTGCTCATTCTTACCCTGAAACGTTTGGCATGGTCTTCCTCTGCCCACTCACTCAACTGTTCATCCATTAAAGAGCTGTCAGAGTTTTTCAGAGGCCTTCAGAAAACACAAATCAATCATCACTCATCAATAATCCATCAGTCATCAATAATTAATCATCTATAATGCATATATCCTCCAAAGGCTTTCATAATGGAAATAACATTAACTAATATTCACTTTTCAATCTGTGGTAATCAATAATTAATCATTCATAATCCTCCAGAGACTTTCATAAATCATAATCAATCATAATCAGGCAATAATTAATTATCTGTAACATGTATACAATCAATCATCAGTCATCAACAGTCCATTATCAATAATCTATAATGTCAAAGTCTCCAGAGGCTTTCTTAAAGCACCTTAATATCAGTCATTGATATATAATAATAATAATAATCAGTAATCAATAATTAATAATCTATAATGTCTCCAGGTGTTTTCATTAAACATACCTCAATAATCAATACATGTTTTGGTGATCACACTCACTTGAGTCCGACTGAGTCCTCTCCCACAGGTTCTCTGCGCTTCTTTTTGGTCTCCGTCACTTTGAAGCCCTCTGGGAACCAGAGCTGACCATGTTCCCGCTTCCTCTTCCGTGACAACACCACACCTGCGGCCACCATCACCAGCACAGCCAGAACCAGCAGGGCCAGAAACATGGGGTACATCTCGCCTCGGCTCGGAGCCTCGTTCTCACCTACACACACACACGCGTATTGATTATGTTAGAGACTGTGTGTACAAATCAGGAATCAATGTTCAAATCAATATCAGGAACCGCAGAAACTGCATATAATAAGTTTACTCATCTCTAGTTACTATAATTACTCTTTACCAATTAATGATCAGTGCCTGCACCACTATTATTAATGATTAATTAATAAATGTAACCATTCCAGTGAGAAGTGTGTGTGTGTGTGTGCACTTACTGGTAACTGCCTCTATGATATAAGGAACGTTGAGATTCCCACTAGAGGCCAACGCTCCCAGGAACGCCGCCACATCAGTGGCGCTCTGGAAACACTCATCAGACTGCTGGAAACACTGGCGGTTATCAATCTCCAGGTACACAATGGACCTAAAACACACACACACACATTTTAACTCCTGTATCTCAATACATACAGTTACCCATAACACAACCCTACTAAACACAGAGTTTAATTTATAATGAACCTACAACATGGTCATATTTTTTAGTATTTTAATTGTTTTAATTAATTTAATTAATCTGATTATATCTATTAGAAACTATACAAATAGCTATATATATATATATAAGTTCTTCCTAACAGCTTAAATAATATAATATATAATGTATATTCTATGTGTTCTCTATATAGATTATAGACATATACATAACATCTTCAATCAATCAATCAGTCAATCTTAGTCCCTTGTCCTTTTTCTGACCGTCCTGCCATCTCACCCTTTAATCTCCATGTGGTCGAGTTCTCGTCGTAGTCGTGTTTTTATGAACACACTGAGGCTCCTCCTGGCTCTGTGCAGAAGCTGGGCCGGGTCGCTCCAGTCGTGAGCAGAGCGCTTGTGTTTGCTCAGCTCATGCTCGTTGCCGTAGTACGGGAAGATCAGCGGTTCTCCGTTTGCGTCGCGGCGGAACACCACGTTGGTGTGGAGGAGTCCGCTGAGCTCACGCAGGAATGAGGAGGAGCGGTTACGGAGCTCATCCGGGGGTATGTGGACCACCAGGACCAAACTACCCACCGCCAGCTTCTGAGGAACGTCCTCTGCACAGTCCAGACCGTCCCACTCACACTCCACATTATTACAGCCCTGATCACAGTGACCATCAGAGTAGTGGTCCTTACAGTACTGATCATACAGAGGACTGAGAGAGAGACAGAGAGAGAGAGAAAGAAAGAGAGAGAGACAAAGACAGAGAGGGAGAGAGACAGAGAGAGAGACAGAGAGAGAGAGAGAGAGAGAGAGAGAGAGAGAGACAGAGACAGACAGAGAGAAATAGAGAGAGAGAGACAGAGACAGAGAGAGAGAGAGACAGAGAGAAAGAGACAGAGAGAGACAGAGACAGAGAGAGACAGAGAGAGAGAGAGAGAGAGAGACAGAGAGAGAGAGACAGAGACAGAGACAGAGAGAGAGAGAGAGAGAGAGAGAGAGAGAGAGACAGAGACAGACAGAGAGAAATAGAGAGAGAGAGACAGAGAGAGAGAGAGAGAGAGACAGAGACAGAGAGAGAGAGAGACAGACAGAGAGAGAGAGAGACAGACAGAGAGAGAGGGAGAGACAGAGAGAAATAATTAGTCAGCATTCTCATATTCTCTTCTGATACTTCTATATGAAGTACTGTATATCAAGGTCTGGGCAATACGATGATAACGGTAATTATCAAAATCTGTATCAGTAATGCTAATATGTTAAAACAATTATAATTCAATCCCATAGTAGAAGCGAAAGCTTGAACTCAGGTACACTAGGCGTTTCTGTTTGTGTAGACGTTTAGATGTTCACTCATTTTGCTATATTCATATACTTACTGAATATATCACATACAAAGCTTCCCAGTGTTTTATATATAGCTGACTACTTAGTATATCGCACCAGAATATACGTATAAAGGGAATTCAAAAATGAGCCGCAGTTTAGTTATATTAAAACTTCTTATCAACGTCTTATCAAAAATTACAGTACTGGGTCACTGTCTCCATAATAGCTGCTGTGCAGGTTTATACGGGTTACGTCAGTTCATTTATGACTGCAGTGCAACAAAAAATGGCCGCCCCACTTAGGCTTTGCAAGAACAAAGTTCAGTGATTTGTTGCAGGTTTGTTTGGTCATTTGCACACAAAATGTGGACTGATACTGTAAAGAAGATGAACGTTTCTTTAAAAGAATCATCACTGGTGATGACATTGATTGATCACTATGAGCTTGAGAGTAAACACTGGATAGATGGACAAAGTGTATTGAAAAGCAGGGACATTATGTCCAAAAATAATCTGTCTTTTCTACAGCCAGAGAGTGCAGATCATTTTTGGCTCCCCCTCTTCTAGTAAGGTTTATCTGTCATCACATTTAATGATCAATATTTTGATATTTCAACGTACTTGCACTGCCCCTCCAGTCTCTGGCAGTCGAAGCCGTCATACAGGCAGCCTGCGTTGGCGCACTGCTCGTCACACTTTCCATCGTTGAAATACCTCCAGCACTGCAGGGCGGCGCTGCAGTTCTGCCACGGGTCGTCAAAGTTCAGAGAGCAGTCTCCTCCGTCCCAGCCGCAGGCATGATTGTTACACTGAGAGTCACAGATGGCATTACCGCCCCTGCCCTCACACTGAGCCACCTAGGAGCACCCAAACATGACACGGACAAATACCAACAACAGTTATGTACTGACACACTCAGGCTGCACTAAACATCAAAGTATTACAAATTACAATATGCAAATTTGGTAATCATCCCTACCTCACACCGTATCTCCAGCTCTGGTGGGGGGGCAATGTCCTTACCCTGACCCCCGCTAAAGGAGTAGTCCAGGATGTGGCAGAGCAGGCCGTTGAAGTTGGGTGGGCACACGCAGCGGAAGAAAGGAGCGTCTGCGATGGGCTGGCAGGTGCCCCCATTATAGCATGGGCTGGACTGACAGGGCGAGTCGAGGCGAGTCTGACACTCATGCCCGCTGAAGCCAGGTGGACATAGGCAGCGAGGGCTCAAGTGACCCGACACGCAGGTAGCACCGTTACGGCACCGGAGTGACCCACAGGAGTGAGAGTTATACTCACAGGATGAGCCGGAAAAACCCTGCAGGGGTCAGAAACGAGTCAGTAAAGGTGATAATGTTTAGTGACCACACACAGATGTGTGCAAAAGTTAGTGGTTGTTGATTTTTTTGTAAAATGTCATTTAAACATGACACATCAAATTAAGTCCTCATTCACGATGAGAAAAATGAGAGTCTTAGTGCTGAAAGCCCGTCCTGTGTCTGATACCTTTGCTTTGTACTATGTTGTAGAGCTCATTTAGCAGCAGACCAAGACTAACCTGCTCAGGGTGTCTAGGGCCACTTATTTTGTGTTCTCATTTAATTTAATGAGCCGCACTAACTCTCCAGGGTTTGTTTTAATCTTGTGTGCATTAAAATGTGCAGCAGTTTTGTTTTCTGTAGAAGATGGGGCACTTATTTACACTTAGAACAATAAATAAATGGAATAGGGGCCACTAACTTTAGCAAACGACTGGGTAATACTTTATAATAACTTTTATTAATAAGCCATTAACTAATGATTAACAACTGTGAACAATCATGTGAACAATCTCATGTTAATGAGAATTTGAACAGTTCATGTAGTTACTAATGATTGTATTCATTTTTGCAAATGTTAACAAATCATTAGTAAATCATTTGTTAATTAAATTCTCATGAACTAATGATTTGTTCAAAGTTATTAATCATTAGTTAATGAGCTATTAATGAAAGTTATTATAAAGTGTTACCAATGACTGTACTAATGCTAAGTTCTTTTATAATCCTAATTTAATTCAAAAAGGTAATCACAAAGTGACATATTTCAAGCCTTTGTTTTATTTCAGTGTTGATACTGTTTAAATAGTCATTTACTACAACTCTAAATATTAATAATTTATAATTTATAACTAATTTATTTTTTTATATATATATTTATTATATATATATATATATATATATATATATATATATATATATTTTTTTTTTTTTTTTTTTTATATATATATATAAATAACTATAAATCAAACTGATCAACATTCTTAAAAAGGCTGAAATATGTCACTTTATATGTAATGAATATATAATATATGATTATATATTTTTGAATCTAATTATGAAAAAAATTAAATTTGATGTGGCACTGTATAACTGAGTGTGTGTGTGTGTGTGTGTTTGTGTGTGTGTGTACTTACAGGAGGGCATTTGCAGATATATCCATGTTTGGTGTTGCTGGCGACAGCGCAGGTTCCCCCATTTTTGCAGGGTTTGTCTTTACAGCCGTCGAACACGGTGTCACACCGCTGACCTGCACACAGTTTCATAACAAGAAATTACCAAAAAAAAATTATTATTATTTAATGTCATTTACTACTACACTGTAGCTTTTCATTGGTCCTAAAATACTACAATCCACATTTTTATTTGTTGGTATCAAGTTTTTAACATGTAAATCTACATTGTACATATCATTTTTGAATAATAAATATTAATATGACCACCTCTGAACAGTAGTACATATTTATGTACCTGTATATCCTGTCCGGCATTCACAGCGGTAGCTGTTGACCAGCTGGACACAGTTGTATGATCCGTTGGGGTCACAGGGGTCAGACAGACACTCGTTGACATCGCCCTCGCACCTCTCTCCCACATAACCCGGCGGACACATGCATCCATAACCTCCGATACGGTCCACGCAGCGTCCTCCGTTAAAACACCGTGGCTCCCCGGTTAGTGGGTCAGCATCTGGAGAGCAGTCGTCCACGTCTATCTCACAGTGAACCCCTGCGGAGAAGTTTTCTTTAGTTCAGCATACTACTCACATTTATTCATGTGAACCATCACGACAGTTAAATGAGCAAAAAAATCTGAACCAAGTAATGGATGGATGGTAAACATGGATTAAACTGTGTGTTTATATGTGTACCTTGTGTTCCTCGAGGGCAGGAGCACTTGTAGGTGTTGACCAGGTCGATACAGGTGCCTCCGTTCTGACACGGCTGAGAAACACACTCGTTTATCTCCTTACTGCAGTTCACACCATGAAAACCAGCAACACACTGTCAGAAAAACAGAGAATTAATATGTTAAACATCAGCAACAGTCAGTGCAGGAATGGGCTAAAATCGTATGGCATGAACTAGGCTCTGTAATCTCACCTCACAGGTGTATCCTCCCAGGTAATCCGTGCAGGTGGCTCCGTTGTGGCACGGGTTTGGCACACACTCGTCCACCTGCTCCTGACAATAGCTGCCTGTGTATCCTGCCTGACACCTGCACAGGTGTGAACTGCCCACATCCACACACTGACCACCATTACGGCAAAGAGCGCCAATCGCCACACCTGATAAAATGAGAGAAAGGAAATCTGGTTAGCAACTTTCCTGTTTTATCCCCGACCCACCAGCATCTCTTCCTTCCATTCAGAGACACAGGCATGAAAGCATCTTTCACACATTCTTCAAATTACCTTGCTGTTGAGCAGCGACCTCGCAGCTGACGCTGGGCACGTCGCAGTACAGTCCGGTCCAGCCACTGGCACATTGGCAGGTGAAGGAGGAGCCCTGCTGCCAGCAGGAGCCTCCATTCTTACAGGGCGATGAATCACACCACCGAACCAGGCTCTAATACAACAAGTTACAAAATAGTAAGAACATCTATCCATCCATTCCTTATCTTATCCTTAAAATACTGTCTTTATGAGAATCAATACAGAATCACAACTGCCCAGAGTTAAGCTCCCTGTACACACCTGGCAGTTAGTACCGGTGTAACCATGCGGACAGGTGCATTTGTAGGTGCCAAAGCCATCCTGACAGGTTCCTCCGTTAACACACGGCCGTGAGTCACACTCGTTAACATCGTGTTGGCAGTAACTCCCCATGAAGCCCGGCAAGCACAAACACGAGAATGAGTTTATGCCATCCACACACGTTCCACCATTAAAGCAAGAGCTAGAAAACAAAACAAATACACATTTTTAGACCAAAAACAGTCAAATCAATATTTAGATGAAGCCTGCTTTAATGAACATGAAACTGAAAAGATTAGCCACTGAAAGGTCTATACATATATACATAAAGTCTGTTAAAATGAATTCTAACTGTACCCAAACTTTATATTACAGATATATAATATCAGAATCATATCTATTTTGGAAGCTAATACCTAAAATCAGAATTGGACACAGGGCTAAAAATCAGTACTGTGTTTGTGAGAATCGATACATAAGACTGGTTATGTGATTACTGTGCTAACATTAAATTTTACTGTATTTTTCACATCCTAATAAGACATAAATGTTGTGTCTGAACAATAATAATTATGGATAATTAAATGGATAATATATGAATAATTACAGTCCCAGTTTCTACATTTAACAAAATGTTTGTGTTGGTGTCAACAGATATGTACATGATAAATCAGATATCAGTGCATTCCTAGTTTAAATGTCTGTATGTCTGAGTGTGTGTGTGTGTGTGTGTGTGTGTTAAAGGTGGGCGATACTGGGAATTTTGGTATTGATCCGATACCAAGTAAATACAGGGCCAGTATCGCCGATATCGATACCGATACTTTTTAATATTTAAGCTTCATAGATCCAAAGGATCCAAAAGACCTAGGATAGAATTTCTCCAAACATTGTAGGTGGCAACAAAATACTTTATCACAATCAACATTTTTGTTTAGAAACGATGGAACAGTAACAAAACAAAGTTTGCCTTAACATTAGGAAAATAAATCGTTTTTTGAAGTAGAAATTGAGAAACCACAATACAAAAATAAAATAAAAATTCTCCCCTCACTAGACGTCTTTTCTATTTTTTTCTTTCCTGGTTTCTTTTTTCAGGTAAAATTTTTCTTAGGAAAAAATAAAAAATTACTTTTCTTCCTTTCAGTGCAATTCTGGTTTTTCTTAAATAAACAGTGTAAAAAATATCACTCAACACAACTTAAAACAATCTGAGGTAGAGGGCTGACAAACCACAGTACAACTAAATTAACACACCACAACAAATACTGTAAACAGTTTCAAACTTATTCTGTTTTTGAAGTCGAACAATACAATAAAATACAAAAAATAAGGAATTTCTTCCTTTCAGTGCACTTCTCTACGTTTTTTCTTAAATAAAGAGTGTAAAAAAATATAACTTAAAAGCTAATTAAAACAATCTGAGAGGACAGTGCTGAGTGGGAGGGCTAGGCTGAGCCCTGCATGGCTGTTTGGCAGGAGCCGCTGAGCCACGTGACGGCGCAAGAGCAAAAGACGAGAGGGAGGATGGAGCGATGGGGGAGGCTGCACTGCTCCCTGGTGTGTGACGCAGCCAGTGCGTGCGGGAGAGAAAAAAGCTTGAGTATCGATCTTTTTACATGAGTATTGCTCAATATCAATACCTGTGTTGGTATCGATATTATTGATATTTTGTAACGATCCACCCACCTCTAATGTGTGTGTGTGTGTGTTTGTGTCCTACCTCTCAGTACAGTCCGGTGTGTTGATCTCGCAGTTGATGCCACTGAAGCCAGCGGGGCAGCTGCAGGTGTAGCTGTTTACACAGTCTGTGCAGTTTCCTCCGTTACGACAGGGGGCGCTCACACACTCATCGATATCCTCCGTGCATCGTTCGCCCCGGAAGCCGGCCACGCAAACACACGTGAAGCCATTTATGCGGTCCACACACACTCCACCGTTACTGCAGGGATCTGAGTTTTCAGAAGGATTTTAAAAAACAGTTATTTTATCTTTTATTTCATATAGAAATTATGCACTACCTGTCCAAAAGTATGCAGACACTTGTTCATTAGCTCACATACTGTACCTAAGGTCACTATTTCCCCAATACCAAGCCTCAGTTACAGGGGTATAAATCCATTTAGTCCAGAGTCCAGAACTACATCAGTACCTCACCTTACTAATGCTTTCATGGCTGAATGCAATCAAATCCTCACAACAATCTTCCAGTAGTTTAAAAGCCTTCTCAGTAGAGCATAAACTGTTGTAGCAAATACTGTATTAATACGAAGGATGTAATGATCAATCAGTCTTCATCAACCAAATAACAATCTGATACATTAATGTTACGCATGAATATTTCTGTATTATCTGCCTGATTCCCATCTGTATACTCCCGCGCTGTAGGGGGCAGTAGGTGTAAGTAAGGTGTAAGACAGACAGTGCTGAACTGTTCAGTTTACTCTGTGATATAAATATTTAAGTCTATTTATGTATATCTGAGTGTCCGTGTGTCTTACTGGGCATGCAGTCGTCGACATCAGTGTCACACAGATCTCCGGTGAATCCTGGGTTACAGTGGCACTGGAATCCACCCATCAAGTTCACACACACTCCTCCGTTATGACACGGAGACTTCACACACTCGTTAATGTCCACCTCACATGTCTGACCTGCAGGGATGACGGTGTGATACTGTATCAATTCTCAGAAAAACAGCATCAGTTTTTAATGCTTGTGTTTAAACCCCAAACTACTAGATGGTAGTTTCTGTAG